>LJIJ01001611.1:0-40020 GCA_001718145.1 Orchesella cincta
GATGCTGCTGTTACCACGAGCCTATAATAAATATCACGTAATAATTATAAGTTGAGTGTTATGTTAATTGAAATATGGGAACTATTTAGGTTAGGAAGCATGGCTTACCGTCTTTGAGGGGGTCTTTGGTGATACGGAGCCATGATGATTGCCCGTGCAACTGGCTGCTACCTGTCCTTAGTGTGATTAGATTGACAGATTTTGTTCCGACCAGAGTAAGGACCAAACACGAACTGAAATGGTTTGTTGATGTGTTGCCCCATTGTGTGGGATTTTATACTGAGGTCCGGTCCGGGATTACGTCTGACAAAGCATTGCTTGTAACCTTTTCACGTGTTCCGCAACTATAAACTTGTTTATCTAAAATACGATTTCACAACGTTTGTTACTCATGCCATACTCGACACGACGTTTATTTCAGACGTTTGTGTTTGTTTACATTCACATTCCTGGATTTGGATTGGTATAAATGTCCTGCCTCAAGGTTACAAGACTGTCAGTAGTTTTGTAGAACTCCTCGATGAAACAACAAAGCTCACATTTCAAACTCGAACAAAAGTAAAGCGGAATACGTCCCATTTCTACAATTCAAACAGGTTGAAAACACTGTAGCACGTCGAGGTCTGCCGGTTAAATCCATCTTTTAAAGTAATATTTCTTTTATTGTAGTCAATCATATTAACGCTCTTAATGAAACAAATTTGTGATGTTCCGACGTTTGGTTTTTTCCTTATTCAGAATGTGGCTGCTACGGATCCCGATTGCGTTAGGAGCCTTTCTCATGGTCGTAATTTTTGACGACGTGGAGGGTACTGTTGCCATCAGGCCATCGATGGCTATTACTACTACTAATAACACAACTAATATGGAATTTCCAAGCAACGTCAATTATTGCTATTCCGGTTAATAACAGTAGTTATTTTTCGGTTGAGGATTTTGAGGAAATTCAATCCCTATTGGTTGAAATGGTGGACTGGATACGGAAACATTGGTAGTTTTATAAGTTTCGGGGAAATATTGAAGATTGATTTATTTTTGATACTACTGGGATTTTTTCTTTTGTTTGGTGGTTTATCTGATGGTGACTTTTTATAATTATTTACGGTCGTTGTGCAATGGTAGTGTTTCAGCCAGCGATTCTTATTACCATTTTTCGAGTGTTCCTTACGGTTTAGATTATGATAAAAAAATCTCTTAACATGGTAAATTTAAACACTGATGAATCTACTGTCTAGTTAACAAGTAACGTTTATTTATTCTCAATTTATTGACGTTTTAATTGTAATCTTAATGCAACAAATTTCAATACCTGAAAGGGTTTTGTTTTAACAATAAAATTTTACCACAGATTATAAAAGCGCCAGTTTGTCTCCATTTTTATTAAACATAACGATTCGGTAACCAAAGTATTCCAATGCACGTTCCTGAACGGGAACATTGATGTATTATAGCTTCCCTGTTGGGATTTGTTTTTTCCTTGTCATGAAACTATTTAGACGTAGATAACGGTATCAGTTCCATATTGTTTCAGACTCCCAAATATATTTCCTGTAAGACTGGATATATGTTTAAGTATCCCATTGCTGTCTCGCATTGAGTTTTTGTTGTTGTACTGTGCTGCATGTTCTACATATTCCCAGGCGTTTTCGGAATTTTCTTAGATGGTTTAAATAGTTTTTAAGGATTTTCCAATTTGATCAAGTATCGGATCAAATTTTAGTTTTTGTGTCATTGTGGTCTGCGGTTCTATGCTTATGACCTTGTAAATCGCTGTGTGAGTATTAAAGATCAATCTATACATTCCCAGGCGTTTTTAGCATTTTCTTAGACGGTTAACAGGGTTTTTGGGGACATTTTCCAATTTTGATTAACTATCATATCAAAGTTCATTTTTGTGTCATTCTGGTCTACAGTTCTATGCTATGACCTTGTCACTCGCTAGGCGTTAATAGGAGGTCAATGTACATATTCCAAGGCGTTTTCAGAATTTTCGTAAATGTTTTAAATAGTTTTTAAGGACATTTTCCAATTTTGATCAAGTGTGGATCAAAAGTTCAGTTTTTGTGTCATTCTGGTCAGCGGTTCTATGCTATGACCTTGTCAGTCGCTAGGTGAGTATCAAAGGTCAATCTACATATTCAAGGCGTTTTTAGAATTTTCTTAGATGTTTTTAAATAGTTTTTTAAGGATTTTTTGAAAATTTTGATCAAGTGTTAGATCAAATATTCAGTTTTTTTGACATTCTGGCCAGCAGTTCTATGCTATGACCTTGTCACTCGCTGTGTGAGTATTAAAGGTCATTTTCATATGCTCAGGGGTTTTCAGAATTTTTTAAGACGTTTCAAAGTTTTAGGTACATTTTTGTTGGTAACGCCACTAAAAGAGTGTTTATGTGTATATTGATTGAGTTAAAATCCAAATGTGATACTGTACTATGCTGCTTGTTGTTCGATAGAATACGTTAGGGTTCTGACCTACTTTTAAAAACCTTTTTCCGAAGCATTGTGTAATGGTGGTTGTATACTTTGAGATTGTGTCATTTACGTTTGGTATGAAATATTATGAAAAAAAGAAGTTGTTTTGTTCTCCGACGACATACTGGTATATTTTTCCAGACAGACAAAACGTTGTGGCTACGTATTTTGGTTGTTGTGTTAACTTCCAAAAAAACCCTATAAATAAGATATGGTCTCTTGAAGAGTCACTTGCGACTCTTGCAATGGGTTGTCAAGATTGCCTTCAAACTTCTTGGACATTCATCGGGAGCAATAAATATGGGAGTTTTTCTGACTGTCAGACAACAAAAAGGGGACTGAAGTCGCAAGTGACTCTTCCAAGAGACCATATCTCTATTTATAGGGGTTTTTTGGAAGTAACACAACAACCAAAATACGTAGGCCACAACGTTTTGTCTGTCTGGAAAAATATACCAGTATGTCGTCGGAGAACAAAACAACTTCTTTTTTCATAATATTTCATACCAAACGTAAATGACACAATCTCAAAGTATACAACCACCATTACACAATGCTTCGGAAAAAGGTTTTTAAAAGTAGGTCAGAACCCTAACGTATTCTATCGAACAACAAGCAGCATAGTACAGTATCACATTTGGATTTTAACTCAATCAATATACACATAAACACTCTTTTAGTGGCGTTACCAACAAAAATGTACCTAAACTTTGAAACGTCTTAAAAAATTCTGAAAACCCCTGAGCATATGAAAATTGACCTTTAATACTCACACAGCGAGTGACAAGGTCATAGCATAGAACTGCTGACCAGTACAGCAAAAAAACTGAATATTTGATCTAACACTTGATCAAAATTTCAAAAAAATCCTTAAAAACTATTTAAAACATCTAAGAAAATTCTAAAAACGCCTGGGAATATGTACATTGACGTTTAAAACTCACCTAGCGACTGACAAGGTCATAGCATAGAACCGCAGACCACAATGACACAAAAACTAAAATTTGATCCGATACTTGATCAAAATTGGAAAATGTCCTTAAAAACTATTTAAAACATTTACGAAAATTCTGAAAACGCCTTGGAATATGTACATTGACCTCCTATTAACGCCTAGCGAGTGACAAGGTCATAGCATAGAACTGTAGACCAGAATGACACAAAAAATGAACTTTGATATGATAGTTAATCAAAATTGGAAAATGTCCCCAAAAACCCTGTTAACCGTCTAAGAAAATGCTAAAAACGCCTGGGAATGTATAGATTGATCTTTAATACTCACACAGCGATTTACAAGGTCATAGCATAGAACCGCAGACCACAATGACACAAAAACTAAAATTTGATCCGATACTTGATCAAAATTGGAAAATGGCCTTAAAAACTATTTAAACCATCTAAGAAAATTCCGAAAACGCCTGGGAATATGTAGAACTGCAGCACAGTACAACAACAAAAACTCAATGCGCGAGACAGCAATGGGATACTTAAACATATATCCAGTCTTACAGGAAATATATTTGGGAGTCTGAAACAATATGGAACTGATACCGTTATCTACGTCTAAATAGTTTCATGACAAGGAAAAAACAAATCCCAACAGGGAAGCTATAATACATCAATGTTCCCGTTCAGGAACGTGCATTGGAATACTTTGGTTACCGAATCGTTATGTTTAATAAAAATGGAGACAAACTGGCGCTTTTATAATCTGTGGTAAAATTTTATTGTTAAAACAAAACCCTTTCAGGTATTGAAATTTGTTGCATTAAGATTACAATTAAAACGTCAATAAATTGAGAATAAATAAACGTTACTTGTTAACTAGACAGTAGATTCATCAGTGTTTAAATTTACCATGTTAAGAGATTTTTTATCATAATCTAAACCGTAAGGAACACTCGAAAAATGGTAATAAGAATCGCTGGACTGAACACTACCATTGCACAACGACCGTAAATAATTATAAAAAGTCACCATCAGATAAACCACCAAAACAAAAAGAAAAAATCCCAGTAGTATCAAAAATAAATCAATCTTCAATATTTCCCCGAAACTTATAAAACTACCAATGTTCCGTATCCAGTCCACCATTTCAACCAATAGGGATTGAATTTCCTCAAAATCCTCAACCGAAAAATAACTACTGTTATTAACCGGAATAGCAATAATTGACGTTGCTGGAAATTCCATATTAGTTGTGTTATTAGTAGTAGTAATAGCCATCGATGGCCTGATGGCAACAGTACCCTCCACGTCGTCAAAAATTACGACCATGAGAAAGGCTCCTAACGCAATCGGGATCCGTAGCAGCCACATTCTGAATAAGGAAAAAACCAAACGTCGGAACATCACAAATTTGTTTCATTAAGAGCGATATGACTACAATAAAGAAATATTACTTTAAAAGGATGGATTTAACCGGGCAGACCTCGACGTGCTACAGTGTTTTCAACCTGTTTGAATTGTAGAAATGGGACGTATTCCGCTTTACTTTTGTTCGAGTTTGAAATGTGAGCTTTGTTGTTTCATCGAGGAGTTCTACAAAACTACTGACAGTCTTGTAACCTTGAGGCAGGACATTTATACCAATCCAAATCCAGGAATGTGAATGTGAACAAACACAAACGTCTGAAATAAACGTCGTGTCGAGTATGGCATGAGTAACAAACGTTGTGAAATCGTATTTTAGATAAACAAGTTTATAGTTGCGGAACACGTGAAAAGGTTACAAGCAATGCTTTGTCAGACGTAATCCCGGACCGGACCTCAGTATAAAATCCCACACAATGGGGCAACACATCAACAAACCATTTCAGTTCGTGTTTGGTCCTTACTCTGGTCGGAACAAAATCTGTTCAATCTAATCACCACTAAGGACAGGTAGCAGCCAGTTGCACGGGCAATCATCATGGCTCCGTATCACCAAAGACCCCCTCAAAGACGGTAAGCCATGCTTCCTAACCTAAATAGTTCCCATATTTCAATTAACATAACACTCAACTTATAATTATTACGTGATATTTATTATAGGCTCGTGGTAACAGCAGCATCCCTATTGTTGCTGCTGGTGATGAAGGAATGCCAGCTTGTGGCCGCCTTAACAGGTCCATCCGAAGTCGTTAAAAAGGAACGAATCGGTGATGCAATCCCAGGACATGCTGACGTAACACCTGCTCACCTTCCCGGATCGGTAACCATGACCGATGCTGTTTCTGATGCAGCGGATGGCCCCGAAAATAACAAAACGTCATCCAACCCCTTATCAACCGATGGAAAAAAAACCACGAGTTCGATAATGAAGGACTACGTAGTTTGGACCTCGTGTGACAAACCCGTGGTCAATCGGTTCGGGATTCTCGGAATTGTTATTGTACTCGAATCACCATGTAAAAGACTTGACAGAAAAGCATTTTTTAACAATGCCACCTTGAATTACACAATCCAACGTTGTAACGCCAAATATGAAGAGTACAAGCAGGAATTGTGGGACTTTTGCCCTACAGTTATTGAAAACGAGGAGGTCCAGGATTTCTTTGAGGAGACAGGAACCGCAACTGGACGAGTTAAAAGATTCATCCTTGAAGCCATTATCATAGGTGTTATAGTTATTGGATTAATTTATGCAACTTGGAAAAACACTAAGGATATTGAGAAGCTGACCGAGGATGCCAAAATTACCAGACTTAATGAGGGTGAAATGGCAAAATCCATTGAATTACTAGACGACAGAATACGGAAAGTGCAGAATCTACACGATAATCTTGCAAATTCATTTGCAAACTACGTAAAAGCCGGAACAGTATCCACATGGGAAATTTCTGAGCTAGTTGACACACTTGGAGATAATTACTCTGATTTGCAAAATCTTATTAGCTACTGGAAACTCAACAGATTATATGCGGGGTTTTTCAAAAACCTTGGCATCAAAGCTCCCTGTCAAGACGAGTGTCCATTTGAATATGGTTCTCCTATTCGATGTGCCATGAATAGGAAGAGGAACACTGTTTATATGCAGGTTAAGCTACCCATGATAGACAGAACCAAAAAGATTTACATTGGTACACCTATTACCTATCTGGTTACAAACTATACATCATTTTGCTCCCTCCGATACACAGGAGAGACAGCTTTTGTTGTTTCAAACGAAACGGAATGCCTAATTCCTATTGATGCCAACGTTAATGCCGTTCATCAAGATTACCTCCTTTTAAATGAGGAAAGGTGTCGCTACAAGAAAGATTTTAACCGCGCAGATAGCATTACTAAAGTTGATTGTCAAACTAAATATGAAAACTATCATCTTGAATTTGTTACAAGGGTGAACGCAGAGGACAGATCCTACATTTATTGCCCCGGGAGCAATTTCAAACCAGCTAATCAAACTGTTAAGCCATGTGGAGATTTTGTAAGAACAGTTAACCTCAGAAGAAATGTTACTATAAATGGCAAAATATACGCAGCCGCAGTTGTAAACCTCGGTCATGTCGTCTTGGGTATAAAAAATGACAAAATATATAGAGATAGAGTTAAGGCCATTGCGACCCCGGATTTTGACATTACTCATTTACTAATAGGAAAAAAAGACCGCGTCCCCATAATTCCCACGCTACACGAGCGACCCGAACTACCTACACCAGGCATTCTCCCAGACTTTAACTTAACCACTGGAATAGTCGAATGGGCTAAATCATTTATTCCTGACCTTAGCATACTAAAGTATATCGGTATTGGTATTGCAGTTGTAGTCATTATTATTGTAATGTATGTATTTTTTCAAATAGGGAAAACCTGTCTTTGTTTATGTATGAAGGTAAAACCCAAATCAAATAAAAATACAGTCAACGAAGAAGAGACTGAGCAAGAAATGTCTGAAAACTGTAAACAAGAGTGAATATTTTTTTATTTAAATAGTGAAAACATTATACTAAAGTAGTCTTTGTTAATTTTTATTCAATAGGTATTCAATAACATAACCATATAAAACCATTTTTATTATTGATTGTATGTTAGTAACTCTTGTACAACAACGAAACCAATTAAAATTGAAAATAAATTTCTATTTAATAATAATAAAAATTATCGTTTGCTCAGGGATTTCCGTAAAACATCCCCATTCGTTACCTACACTAACCTTTGCCTTTAACAAAACTTCAGTTATCCGGATCTTTAGTTAAATAAGACAGTTACCTGCACAACCTACATTAGAACTCGGACCAAGACAACGAATCATGGAATTATTTTATCCGACCGATTGAATCAATAAACAACCTTACATAACGAGAAATATGTGGATAACGGGAATATGTGGATTATGTAAGTATGAACTTTTAGGGATATGTATAAAATCAAGGAGGAAACTGCAGTGTTCGATTCCATTGGTATTATTTTATTAGTAAACACCTTTCTGTAACGAATTCAGTGAACAAAGTGAACGACCATTTCCAAGATTAATAAAATATTTACAAACTGTCACGAATTTACAAATGTTCCTGCTTGCTCAGACCAGTAAAATGTCACAAAGATAACATTACATACAAATTGCAACACCGCTATACCAAAGAAAAATCCTACAATTTCATGGCTACCTCTTGTCGACAATTTATGATTGGGTTTTATTACTGCCAAAGTGTTCTTATTGTTCAACTGCGTACTGGTCACGGCATTAGACCTTGGTGGGGGTGTGGGCGTTGTAGTTTTCGGGACAACCTCCTCAGCAAAAGTAACTGGGGCGCCTTCTTGTATTCCAGTTAGAGCTTGTGAATCTAGGCCAAAGTTAGGGGAAAAATTTAATTTAAGTAAACTGGTTTTGATAGGATTTAACCGTTATTGTCAGTGGACAAAGAGCAGAACATGAAAAGTCAGTACGTTACTCACGAGCTTCATTAAAAGGAGTCGACAACTCGTAAGGCGGTGGAGGGAGACCAGATGGGGTAGAAGTGGTGGATTGGAGCACCGACGTATTCAAAAATTGTTCTGGTGGTGCCGGAAGTTGAGAGGTCAAGCCTAACTGACGCAGGGGCAAATGTGAATAATTCCGAGAATGACCAAAACTGTCCACATATGAGTTGTTTCCACCACGACCAAGGGAATGGGTCCAGGATAACGTGGGATTTGCAACTTGTGCTAAGGCACCAGGTGGCAATGTCGAATGTGGTTGGTATTGACGTTCAAACGTATTATTGGGCAACTCGGGTGTTTTTCCAGCATATACCATGTGGTTTGAATGTACGTAACCAGCATCAGCATCGTAGGAGGATATACCATAGGCAGGACCATATGCGTCGGGCTGTACAGATCTTTTTGAAGGATACAGTATTGGCATTTCTGGACTACGTCGTCTCCACGATCTTATGATTAGACACGCTTGGGATACCCCTTTTTTCGTTTGGAAGGACAACTGACATGGTCAAACCCGCTGATACATTCATTGCATTAGTTTTTACCGTTGAGAGTATCAACGGTAAGAGGAATTCAACCAATCTCATCTATTGGGAAACATTTAACAAGAGCAATCGCAGTTAATTTTTAAATTTCATAATGACTTTAACATAAGGTGATATGATATGATAACATATGCTTACCGTTAATATTACTTACCGGAACACCATTGGCTAGTATACCTCCTGTGCGCAGTCTGAACACTCTTATAGTAGTCGGATCTTACGTGTAAGCTGCACTCGTTTTCAGCCGAATACTAGTTCTTGTCAGCAGCAGGCCCAAAGAGAGAATGACTGCTGAACTCATTTTGCAGTGGTATTTATACAAGACAAATCCAACCTTTTTCTACTAATATCCTACTTGAACCAGTCAAAAATTTCGTTTTGAAAAGACCTTGGATAAGAGCGAAACTAGTTGTTAGTTACCATCCTGTGTTTGGGTGAAACGTTTTTGAGAAAATCGTTATCAGGATCCTTTCCAAATATGTGCAGTAATACTAGGTACCCCAATATTCTTATGCATTGCAACACCTAAGCTAACATTCGTACACGTATGCAGTACTAACTGTAACAATAGAATCAAAAATATTCGTTTGCATTCATGGATTTTCCCCGGAATTTTACTCAAAATCTACACCCTCCAAGCAAACCTTCTCGTAAATCAGGGGACGATTGATTAAAACTCGGATATGTCAGGTTTTATCAGCTTTCAATGTAAACATAGGAAAATTGTCAGGATTTAAAGGAAAAACTTATTTATTCAGGATTTAAAACATTAATACGACATCACACTTGGACTAGAAGGTAGCCGATTAATTCCTGCTCTTTCTAACACCAAATTGGGAATTTTTTATACAACATTTTATCAATATTCGATTAATTCCTTGTAACTCTTTCTTTGGTTATAAAAAATTTGGATTTAAAACACAAGTACAACCCAGCATTGAAACCACATGTTATGAAGTAGAACGCACGGTTACACATTGCCGAAAATCAGAAAATTACCAAACGAGCAAAAAATGGCAATTTGGGATGAGATGTGATGATGAAATAGAAGTGACATTATTTAATTAATATCAATTAATTATTTTTTGCATAGAAACTTTTATTAAACAGTCTTACATTAATAATTTAACAAGTATTTACGCGCTAATAAATACATAACAAATGAATTGCAACAAATTAGTTTAGGATAATTTAAAAACAAGTAGAATTACTAACAAATTTATAATTTTTTTCCGGAACTAGTTCCGTCCAGACGCACTGGCTTTTTTTTGTCAGATTTCATTGCTAAGGTGTTGCCGGTTATGTTGCCTTGTTTAAGAATACGACGACGAGCAATGCGATAGCGCATAGGGAGAAATACTGGCTCATCTTCATCAAGTGTATAAAAACTGGGATCTTGATCATACTCGTAGATTGCCTCATCTATGAGCCGTTTTTTTTCTTCTGCCTTACGTCTTTCCTCTTTCTGTTGTTCTTCATTGGGCTCCTCCCACTTTGGTCTTGTCGTAACAGGGACATATTCATCAATCTCGTTCTCTTTGTTGTTGGGAATCACTGGTGGCAGTGTTGGCACGAATTTTAATATGACAGGTGGAGGGGGTGTAGTTTGGACCCATCTGTCTGGAACATAAATGGTTTTAACAACCTTTTTTCGTGGGGAACTAGTGATCTGCTTTGTTCCTGTATAATCAAAAACAGATTGTATCCAATTCCAAGCCTTCCGAATAGGTGCAAGAGTCGTTGTCCGAATATACAGGGGCCGTTTAGTGGTACTGACATACGGGTAGTTGGGAAGTAAATACGCACCACCACCATCAGGTCTAGGAACGCTTTCCGCTTTAGAAATAATAAGTACAAATATAATTAATTGAAAAAATAAACAAATTCGGGCCATGTGGCCACCCATAGTAACAGCGGTTACGACTGATGAACTTTTGGACTTTGGAACGATACAACAATTTATATTCTATACTCTGTGACAGCTGAGCATACACTAACTCGCGTAACTAGTAACAAACTGATTTTTATACTTTTGACCGAACCTTCCTAAGCGTACCCATCCATAACAAAAAACGTTTATCAGACACGACATTTTCTTAAAATAAAAAGAACCTAACTGGCACTGAAAACGTAACTACAGATTGTCATTGAAACGTTACCTATCGTCAACTCAACGTATATTATTTGTAAATGGAACAATAGTACAACGTCACGCGATGTAAGACCCTTATGGACCTAACCTTTTCGTTTACAAGACGACAACCTGGATTACCTTGACTCAAACGAAAATATAACCTTGACCTAGAAATTTACCGTTACGACATGCATTGTGGTTGAGTTGTATTGCAAGTCACCACTTTCTCCACCGGACATATAAATACAGACACGTTCCTTCGAGAGACATTCATTCTAAGCCTAGCCCCCAAACTAGTAACAACCTTAGAAAGTGGATTTTTTTGGCCTTTTACATTTCCAGTTTGAAATTGAAAAATGGAAAAATTTCAGAAACTCAATTTCCATATTCCCTCCCATAGGGAAGTTGATAAATTTTTGATACGTCAGGTAAACACTGCCAACCTACGATTCCCTGGAATAAACCTGCGTCCCATTCCTTCAGCTGACCTCATATCCCGCTGCTACTACATGCCTCCTGATGTCAAAACAGGCCAAAACTCATCTTTTGGAATTGCAGCTCCATCACCAACCGAGACAGTTATCCCAATGACCAATGACATTACAGGTAACAACCACGGGTATGCGACTACAACAGGGAAGAAGTTTGATTATCTCCGGCAAGCCAACACAACATTCATCGGCTACTGGTGGTTCAAACACGCAATTTCAGGTGACAGGAATCACTGTAGCGTTTTCATTCTAAACAATACTAAACGTTGTGCGTATGTACTAGACAATAACGTCTCAACAAAAATGAAACTCATGTACATGGAGTTTGTTGCTAAACACTGCAGACCAGAGATCCAGTTCAACTTTCGGATCGTCGAGTATCCAGAATTTATTAACCCGTAAGGGAAACTGACAATTTATATTTTTAATTACTTTATTTAAAATACAGATGAATTAATTCAACCAAAAATCTGATTATAAATTAAGCAATTATACAAGTAATTCTTTTATAACCAAGATCTCAGAAACCTAACTTTATTGTTTTAAATACAATTTCCAGAATAATCAACGGTGCCCCCTTATTGGCCGCCATTGGAGTTCACAACTACTCACGGAAGGGAATTGCATCCCTCAAACCAAACGCAGGAAGCACGTTTCCTTCCAAACGTGATCTCTTCCAACATGGCCTGTGGGCCTATCCTCAATGCTTTCCTGGATACAATGAGAGACACGCGGCGAAACCGGACGACTGGCTTTCATCGGATGAGCCACCAAAACTAGGACACATCAACAACCAACTTCTTTACAGATACTTGTATGACCTGGAAAACACAGTCCAGGAGCCTGTGGATTATATCGATGAAACCTTTGGGGAATCACAGTATCACTACCATCGTGGTCGCAATCACAGTACCATAACGTATGGCAGAACTAACCCGGGTCAATCCACATCTACTGCTGACACTCGACGAAATTCTTTGGATCCCATGTGGAACAGTAAACACGTTACTCCGAAATCCATCGCACGACGAAATCTAATACTTGCCAAAGTGGTAAACAGTATAGACCATACCCGGCGCCACCCACTCTGTCCCGGATTTCGAGTTGTCTACAACATCAATAAGATTGGCAGCAGGTTTGTGCTGGACAATAAAACCAACCCTATTCCGACTGAACTCCACGTCCCAGCCGGTACTGCTTACTTTGACAAATTGCGGAGGGCCCCATTTGTACGCATATGCGACCACTCTAAATGTGACATCCACGCTGAATTGCAGTATCTTCTGGTCAAGGTACTAAATCTCGACGGCCACATAGGCGTCCCTCCACAAAACCTTTCTAACGACGGCAACATTTCTGACCTTCCTTGGATATCTCAAAGAGGAACACAAGACGGCAAAGATTCCATAACGAATCGCGTTAAACAATACAACCCACATATTGACTCGGGGATGTCTGAAAAAGGTCAACTCATCATTGACTACCTGATCGCATCTGGAAAAATGCCGCTAATCCCATCCAACGAAGGCTGGGGAGAAATGGAGGAAGAGTATTCGGAATTATAAAGCTAGTGACTTCATATCTAGGATTATATCATGAGGCCGGATTTAGAGATTAGGAATTTAGTTCAGTTACCCAACACGTGTTAATCTTGGTCGAGCAAAATATATAAGAACTTATGCTCTGAGGAACAATGGTGGGGAGATATCTCACATGTCCGATATAATCGTTCAAGAAATGTGTAAAAAATATCCATTTCTTATTCGCTTCGGTATAGGATCATTCATAGGCATCAAGTTCCGCGTAGACAGAATCCATCCCACTCCTTTCCTTTTTGGATGGTATCAACACTCCTTATGTGACCCGAGGCCTTGTCCGAATACGATGGAAAGTACTTGATCACGAAACTATGCACGAATATTCATCGGGACTTGACTGATCGAAACTCTTGATTCGCTATCAGGACGAAAACGAAATAAATACGGAAAATCTCAATATAACTGATCCTATTGGAACAGGCGTTATTTATTTTGGTGTGACTGCACCCAACAAAATTAGTGTGCCATCTCGACGAGCGAAATTGTTGCGTCTTCTATTCAGTGAGATACTGGTAAAAGATCCAGTTAGAGCCAAGAGTTCCAAAATCTAAATGGAGTATATGCTTCGCAACTCCAATCGAATCAATATATGCCTCTTTCTATGCAAAGGTAGCTGATTGGTGCTTACCCAAAATAAAAGCTATATGTTTATTGTTGATTATATAGGATAGTATTTGTGATCTCACTCAATAGTAGTAAAAAAATCCAACGAGTGACTAAGTCTGTACACTGTTATTGTACTATGAGCCAATATTTATACTGTAGATCTAGAGAAGATTTTTGGATATGATATAAAAGTTATATATACTTAGGTAGAACTATACTGCGTTAATACTTATAACTACTATATACACGAAATAAATAATCATTATTTGGACAATAGTCGACGGTTTATATTCTAAAATGAAGCATAGAAGGAAGTAACAACTTGCCGAACACTGTACACGAGTGATTAAGTATCATTTTATAACAAATTCTCAAGCAATGCGGAGCTTATCCAGTAAAAACCGTCCCACTCATATTACTCCAGCATCACACTCTCATGCGATAGCTAGGAATCTATAAACTGGAGAATTCAGAATGTCTATGTGATAATAGAGCGAAGTGTTCGGAGGTTAATCAACGGAAGTGACCCAAATAGACAGCCGAATGACGGAGGAGAATAGATAACAATAAGGAGCTTTAACATTGTTTTGCCTCAATGTGAATGGTAAAGACGTAGCAGACTATTTAAGAATTACTGCTCCATGTGTCGTGTTCATCTAGGTGGGAATAGGAATATATCCACGACTTAGTAGACCAGCACTGAGCGACGTTTCGAATGATGTGACTATAAGTCACGGAATACTTTTAGTGGTTCTCTGCGCGAGTAGGGTCGTATAAAGGATCAATATGGTTTTGTACCGAGAGCAGGCGTCACAGATAAAAGACAATTCAGGCAACCAATGGCATGGGTACTGTGACACGTTGTAGTAGCTTAGCGCTTGCCTTTATCAGCTCGCATTTTAGTGAAGTATTGTATTCTTGTTATCTTCTTTGCTGGTAAAACGAATATATAATAGCAAACTTTACTTATTACTAGTGGATGTAATTTAGCGGCGACCCTCGTGCATCACTGTCAAGGCCGGCTCCTATAATCACTGTTTTAAGCACGCTCCGATGGTCATGTAAGCAGGCTCTTTATACAATCTGTATCAACAGGCACATGTAATCACGAGGATCCGTTAAAAAATACATATATACCGTACGAAAGAACCGTGGAAACCATCTAAGAAAATTCTAAAAACGACAGAGTATACGTAGATGGACATTTAATACTCACACAGCGATTTACAAGGTCATAGCATAGAACTGCTGACCAGAATGACACAAAAACTAAAATTTGATATGACAGTTAATCAAAATTGGAAAATGTACTATAAAAACCCTCTAAAACATTTACGAAAATTCCGAAAACGCCTGAGCATATGTAGATTGACTTTTAATACTCACACAGCGATTTACAAGGTCATAGCATAGAACTACAGACCACAATGACACAAAAACTAAAATTTGATCCGACACTTGATAAAAAATTTGAAGATATCCTTAAAAACCCTGTTAACCGTCTAAGAAAATTCTAAAAACGCCTTGGAATATATAGATTGACCTTTAATACTCACCCAGCGACTGACAAGGTCATAGCATAGAACTACAAACCAGAATGGCAATAAAACTGAACTTTGATCCGACACTTGATCAAAATTGGAAATTGGCCTTAAAAAACCCTGTTAACCGTCTAAGAAATTTCTGAAAACGACAGAGTACATGTAGATTGACCTCCTTTTAACGCCTGACGATTATAAATATCAGGGCATAGAACTGCTGACCAGAATGACACAAAAACTAATATTTAATCCGACAGTTGACAAAAATCCGAAAATGTCCCAAAAAACTATTTAAAAAGTGTAAGGGATATCTGTTAATTTTTCACATTGGGTATTTGACCCTTCTTTACTTTGCTCGGATAGGGAAAATATACGGAACCCACATTTAAATAATATATGATTTTTCCCAATGTCATTCGTACAGCACTTTGTAACTGATGTGTTAACACATGTTGAGATTGCACACAGAGTTTGCAGAATGCCAGCCAAAATCTGAATCAATTAAACATAAAATGTGAAAATGCTATAAGAGTGGGATTTTATTGGTACAAAAAGTGTTTATATTAATCCCCTTCCATACTTTTTTACAATATACATGTGAGAAAACCATTAATTATGGAGAAATTGTATATATATATAATTAAAGTTTCAAGGAGTATAATATACTAATATTATAACACTAGCAACTAAAATTATTATGAGAAGTAACACAATAATTGAAATAATGAACGTCCATCTAGCATAATTATTATTATTACCATTACTTTTAGCCTTGGGTAGACTCAAAGAATGGTTATAAACATGATTATAAAATACAGGATCGTTGTCCGGTGTTTGGAATATAAAATCTTGTGTTGCAACTTTTGAATTTTTATGATTTACATCGACACACTTAATTGCAGGAGATGGCTTGTCTTCCTCATAGGGCTCATTGTAAAGGTTATCCACTTGGATTTGATCATGGTCATCCCCGCTTGGATTTCGGCTCCATTTTGGACTGTTACTGATGTTTTCGTAGTTGCGACTACTAGCATCGTTCTCATGAATAGGGGGTTTGTATAATCTTACAAGTGGGATGTGAGCCTGTGGAATATGTCCACGCGACGAACCTTCAATGACGTTCTTTTTGCTATTCATGTTGTTATTCCATCTGCTGCGGGTGTCAGGGAAACTTGTTACATATTGATTTTGGGAACTCTGCACGACTGGTACCGGTTCCCGCCCCTTACTCCGACGACCAAAAGTACCCATGTTTGCATTAGAGTACTGACGCTGATTATGGAGTACGTCCTGGCCATCTATTTGGATATGTATATGCTCCATCCTTCCGTACTGACAATTCAATAGTGAAAAAATACTTTGCTAAACTTGCAGTAAATTCTCGCCAACTAACTACCCGACAGGGGTGATTGTAGAAACATTACCTTTTAGGAGGAAAATGACACTTGCAAGGGGAATAAACTGGTCTGGTCTGAGCACTACCTTCCAGTTCCAAATGAGGCAAACGACTGAAGCAGTTTCTTAAACCCTAATGGTATTTATACATTAAAACTAACACTAGCATGCTAACCTTTTTGGTACAGGAAATATAAAAACACAACCCTCAACGGACATTTCCAAAGGTAAAATCCATACATCAGGCATACACTTACGTACTCTACACGACATTGGGGAAATTCCTGACGGCTTAGCGACTGCGAAAGTGCAAACGTTTTTACGGACGTTTTGTAAACTGTTTTCAACGTATAAAAGATGGGTTTAGCTAACAAAGGATGACCTTCGTCCTAGCCATTTAAAAGCAGCCGTCCCAATCCCTTCAACAAACAGTAGAGTTTCAGACGTCAACCAAGGAATAGGTACAGTTGTCTCAAGTTTCTCATTCCGAATTTTAAGTTCCAAACGGGAATTTTGCGAGTCTCATTAATCTTTTTCGAATTCTAGCTAAATCGTACTCCAAAGGAATAATCATGGCAGCCAGTAACAGTACTAATTCGTCCTGGTTTTCTCAAAACATTGACATGCTGCTACCGAAAAATTGCCCACAAACTGGAGTAGTATCAATCACCAATTCATTCGGGAAATATTTCCAATTAGTTGGAGAACAATACAGCGGAACAGTCGCGTGCTCATCAGTCAATGCAACCGATAGTAAACGACGTGGAACAGCATGTGTTGTTTGCCCTCTTGTTGTCCAAGGAAAGGAAATAATTGGGCCAAACGGGACGCGGAAAAGGATTAATGGGAAATTTACATGCGTTAGCAAGCCTACGGTATACTGTATTAGCTGCTCAAAATGCACAATGATGTACGTAGGAGAGACAAGTCAGAATCTCAAATGTCGCGTCCAGGCGCACCTTACTCAAGATCGATCTGGAAAATCATCAGAAGTATATTATCATTTCAACAAAGTGCATTCCAGGGATGACGTAAGAGTGACTGCGATTGAGTTGGCTTCCAGTGATGTAAATAAACGGCGGGAATTGGAAAACAAAATCATTTATCAATTGGGTACAACATTTCCATCAGGATTAAACTTTGAGAAACAACACGTATTTGCGTTCCTAAGGAAACTGGGCTCTCTGTTTATACCACTACCGCCTACTCCAGCCATTCGTCAACCTGGGGATACTGATCGAGACTGGAACAAGCTTTTCATTCCCCTTAAACCATCCACTGCCTATTATCATCCGACACCGGGAACAGTCAAATGTTTTCGTCCTCAGTGCCGTACCTGTTCCAAGGTGGTCCAGCGCAACCACATAACCGGGCCAAACGGTGTGAAGCGATCCATACGAGCTCAATTCACCTGTACGTCTTCTTGCATCATCTACGCAGTGCTCTGCGCACGTTGTCCAGTTGTCTACGTAGGCGAAACTAGCAGGGAACTTTCTTCCCGCGTGAACGAACATACAAGCGGGACACACGCGGGAAAATTATCCGAAATCCAGTTTCACTTTACACATGTACACTCGAAAGCAGATATGAGAGTAACAGGCCTTGAGCACGCATCTCAAGAAGTAGAGAAGCGCCGTAGAGCTGAAAAGATTATCATAAAGGAACTTGGCTGTCAATTTCCGTTCGGTCTGAATGCCGATTCAGATTATTACACTGATCTTCTACGGTTATTTACATACCCTGCTGGTCGAGCCCAACTTTGCAACATCATACAGCCAAAACAAGATGCGACACCCGAAGAGGAGTGTTCTAAAGCAACAACAGCTAACTCGTCGACAGCAGCTGTAGAAACTAAAACTGCTAGGACGGATAATGTCACCATCGGTGCATCATACATTGATGATTTCCCCAGCCAAGCTACCGTAACGGGACATGATCCATCATCACAGGATGACGATACGGATTCAAACTTTGATTCAGACGAGGGAAGCACTGATTCAGAAACAACCTTTGATTCAGATGAAGGTAACAATACCTCAGACACAGATTTTGATCCAGACGAGGTAAATGATCACACAACCGATAACAGGGAACCTAACACTGTGTAGTATTCTTAGTTACTACAATTTGATGTATCAACTAATACCAGCTTCGAAACGGGGCTTAATTTTTAAACCTTTATGTATTCTCTGGATTTTTCATGATAACATACACGTATATGTAAATAAACAGTATAACAAATAAAACATTATAAAATGCAAAAAAAACGATGGAATTAATGACACGATGACTCCTTTATCGACTACAAATTACATGAACCATATATGCATTGCAAACATTATTAAGCAATTATGAACAGTTCTATCATGACATAATATGGCACTCGAAAAATCAACGCCAGCAAGAAATATCCATATTACATTTTTAAACAAACCCTCAAGCAAAATTGAAATAAATTTTAAAAAATTTTAAAAAATCAAAATGAATTCCAACACAACCCTTTGAAACATTTAAGAATATTACGAAAACGCCTTGGAATATGTAGATTGACCTCCTTTTAACGCCTGACGAGTGACAAGGTCATAGCATAGAACTGCTGACCAGAATAACACAAAAACTAAAATTTGATGCAACACTTGATCAAAATTGGAAAACATCCCTAAAAACTATTTGTACCATCTAAGAAAATTCTGAAAACGACAGAGTACACGTAGATTGACCTTTAATACTCACACAGCGATTTACAAGATCATAGCATAGAACTGCTGACCAGAATTACACAAAAACCAAACTTTGATACAACACTTGATCAAAATTGGAAAATGGTCTTAAAAACTATTTAAAACATGTAAGAAAATTCTGAAAACTACAGAGTACACGTAAATTGACCTTTAATACTCACACAGCGATTTACAAGATCATAGCATAGAACTGCTGACCAGAATTACACAAAAACCAAACTTTGATACAACACTTGATCAAAATTGGAAAATGGTCTTAAAAAACCTTTGAACGTAGGCAGAAATTTCAGAAAACGAAGGTCAATATGTCTTTCATGAAGTAGCCGGAGTTTCGACCAAATATGCAAAAGACCTGTTGCTCCAAGATGCAAAAAAAACAGGATCATGTTTTTACAAAGTAGCTAACCTCAATTATTTGAATTATACTCGGACCAATAATTTATTTAAACGTGGATTGTAACCATTACCCTCATGACCATAATTATTGGTATATAAATATGTAACAAATATTCAAGGGACGTTATCTATAATTTATTAATTGTCATTATTATTATATTATTATTATTATTAAAGTTATATCAAAGTTTGGAATTTTTGTTTATAATCGTGTTAACATTTTGTATATGGTTAAATTACAATTACAATGGTATTTCTTCGTGAACTGGTACTGTTGGATGCTCATTTTTTGGGCGACGATTTCGCTTTTTCTTGTAACACATAGAAAACAGCATAAGTAAGGTAATCATTATAAGTAATGCAACCCCAAATTCCGTACTGACACAGTTGTAACGGAAATCACACCGTGGAACTAGTGCCAGGAACGCAGTGCTGTTATTAGTCGCTGTCTTGTTGCTCAAGTCAATGGAGTCGAAGTAGGATGGAAGCCCGGTTTCATTCGGAGCATCCATTATTGCGGCCGTTACTGGATTTTGACTTATTTAATTTGCCTGTACTTTGCTGACCTGTCGCAATGACTCTTGATAATTTGTCGACTAGAAAGTAAATCAAAGGAGAGCAACTGAAGGTTTATTTTGACTCGATCTTTAGAGGACAGATTGGACAGACAGACAGAACAGACACAAAGCATACCGACAGAAATTAGAGTTTCAAAAAGGTGTCAGGAACACTAACCTGTAGCAACATTGACGACCGCTACAACAGATACACGAGCAAAAGGAATAGCATTCCCAACAACAAACGGAACAGCATTAGCAGCAACAACAATACCAAGAGTAGTCGGTACAATAAAAACCACTCCTTTACAACCAACAGCAGCAAGACCACAAACAGCAACAAACGAAGGAGCAGCAACATCAGCACAATGATGATAGACAGATGATGGATCAGGTTGAATAGGTTTCTGGCAACTGATGAAATACAATGCTATCACAAAGCTTTTTATACTCAACATTTCATCAAGTACCGGCGGTTAGGTACTTGCGTGGATCTCGTTAGCTGGGAGACGGCGGAACGTTAATAAAACGTCATCAAAACATATTTTAAGCAGGTCACAAACGTTGATATTCGGAACGTCGACAAAGCCGACTGCTACAACAGACCAAAACAATCGGGAACATATCAACCCCTCCGTTATAACCTTGAGTTTAACGTTTATGCTGCGAGCTTTTGCTAACGAATAGTTCCTCAAGGGTATCCTAACCATGCGGAAATATACGTAATATGTAGGACAATACTACGTACTATCCTGCATAGTACTAATACTAGAAGGAGGTCTCGTGACATTCGCGTATTGTGCGGACGAACCAATAAAAATTGGCTACAGGTTCTTGTGGGGGGAATATTAAAAAATGCATTTTATCACAAGTTTGCTGCTTGAACTTTAACCAGTTTAGACATGCTGCTACCAATATTATGCAGGAAAATCCAATAAACATGTAGCTGTTTCACAAGACTTTTATTTAACATTACCTGGTCTAGGCAATGGCTAACGAACCTGACCAGATATTGTAAGATTGTAGGTTCGAAACCTACTCTGGTAAATGAGCTATTCTGTGGTAAATCAGTGTATCTGTCTTTCGTCCATAATGTTCCCACACCAGTTCTGATGACAATAGATTCATCCCTGTCAAATTCCCCGTTCAAATGTATTACATTGCTTCAGTCTGTTGTGATCTCGTCACGTTTATTCCTCTAATCTTTAACATTGATTGTCTAACAATCCGAAGGCAGCTCTGTAAATCCAAAGCTTTCACGAGTGGCTGGTGAGCACCGATTACTCTGAATCTCTCATTTACCTGTAGTTTATGGAAAACGTACAACTGGGAAACACACAAGTTTGATTAGCCAAAATTTTTGATAACTTTTATGCCCAGTACTAAAAAACTGGTTTTAATTTTACTGCAGTCGTCATTCCATTCAGATTTGGGAACAATACAATCTGGGATAATCCAATCACCGTCGGCTATCATAAACTGACCAAACTGAAAAGTGATCTGACAGTTAATCAAAATTGGAAAATGGCCTTAAAAACTATTTAAAACATGTAAGAAATTTCTGAAAACGAGGGACAATATGTAGATTGACCTTTAATACTCACACAGCGATTTACAAGATCATAGCATAGAACTGCTGACCAGAATGACACAAAAACTAAAATTTGATCCGACACTTGATGAAAATTGAAAAATATCCCTAAAAACCCTGTGTACCGTCTAAAAAAATTCTAAAAACGCCAGAGTGCATGTAGATTGACCTCCTATTAACGCCTGACGATTTACAAGGTCAGAGCATAGAACTGCTGATCGGAATGACACAAAAACTTTGAGATAAAAGCAGATCAACTAACATTTTAAGATAATATCTAACAGTGGATGAAAATGATTTAGCCACACGGAATAATACATAAATTTTCAAGTGAATGAATAGAATTTCTTATGAATAGATCTTATGACATTACAATAAAACACTGAGGATGCCGAAAAACATTTTAAAAAGGAATACTTTACTGCTTTTTTCGGGAAATTTATTCAAGGTAAAAGGATTTTATTTGCATTAAAATCATTTCGACAAAACATTGAGCATTAAATTGAAGGAATTTTCTTTTTTGCTTTTGACATAAAACGAGTTTCATTTATCGAGTCCCATATTGCAATGGCAAACGCGAGGATCATTATTATTACACACAATCCAGGAGGCACCAACAGAAAAACTAACAAAACTGTATCAACCCATCCGGGATTAGATTCAAGTGGTTTTTTTGAATTTGTGGTGATGGAGGAATCATTTTCCTTGGCCTCAAGTTGTTCATACATGGTATCATTTTTCTTAAGCTGATCCAGCAATTTCCCAATTTTTACTGTGACAGTTTCATTCCCAGCAGCTGCAGTAGTAACATTCCTTACAAGATGGTCCAGGAGTTGTTGGGTTTGTGTTGTTGGTAATAAGGCGGCACTATTGTTATAACTGTTGTCATTTGCAGCCACGTGCTTGGTGAGGTCGACATTGCTGAAATAACGCTCCGGACTCCATTCTCCTACGACAACGGTAAGTAATAAGGCAGGTTGAATAATGTATGGCATTGCAATGCTGAACTACAGGGACAATTTTAGTTTAAGAACCTCACGAGTGTATCTTGTAAATCCAACTGGACTCCGGTAAGAGTTTTACTATTGTATTTATAGGAATAAACCAACATCCCCTCTGATACAATACTTACGAAACAAAAGGATCTGAACACAACTGGACGGAAGGCCAACCTAACGGAATGCCCTAACTTTTGCAAAAGGCACAATGAACGTTTTCTTTTGTTTGGAAAAACGACGAAAAAAAACGTTTTAAATACAATTTTTTATGCTTAACGTTTTACCAACGACTGTTTGTAGTATTGAGGTCGACGTTTTTTAAACATGAAATCTGGAAATATCTTACCATGAAATGTATAAAAACACATTGATTGCGGAATCCTACAGGCAGTAATAACTTGCATCCGAGCCAAACAACTCTCCCTATACAATCATGAAGCTAACACAGATAACCTAAACGAATTTTATATTTCACTAGGGATTTTTCAAAATGGAAAATACTTACATGTCAGCCACAACGGTCGAGACGAGTTCTACGGGAGGACAAAGAGTTCGTGAGCCACAAGAGTACAGCTGAATGTTCTACCAACAGTTGCGACTCTGGAGACTTGGCAATAAGCTACATAACTGACAAGGACAAAGAGGCTGCGACGAAAACATTGGCTCCAGACATTGAGCAAAGTGAAGACTATATCGAGTTTCCTTTGACAAGGGCTCAACATGGAACAAGGAAGGACTCACTAGAAACCAAAAATTATTTCCAGCTAAAATGGAATTCAATCAAACACCAACTTAGCCTCATGAAGCGGTCCACACATCGGAAAAAGAAGACACTTGCCGACGAAATGAAGGAAGAATGTCGGATGTTTGCTGTGAAAAAATCAAAATTTAAAAATGCCGCCCAGCTATCTGAAATGTTTTGATACTACATGGGAGAAATAAACAGATATATGTACTTAAGCAATTGAAGTATAATTACAATGTTGAAAGTCAACCAATTTTAGCACGTAGTTATGCAAACGTTTCCTTTTTCAAAAGGAACTCTTGTGGTTATTTTACAAGTAAGCTGTTGTGTTTTGATTGGGAACGTAACAAGTTAGTTTCTAGATTGGTTTGTAGTTTTGTATGTAATATTAATATTTGGGGCGGGATTTCAGGTCACAAAATAAACAGCTGAACGTTTTCATTTCCATTGTTGATCCTCTGATTATAATAGTAATAGTATAGCTGAAAACGTTCCCTTTTTGATGGTTTCCAGGGAAAAATAACGGGATATTTTTCAGCGTATAAATACAATGAACAAGTGATATTCTATATTCATTTTCCATTCTGTTTTTCAGTGTGACAGTAGCTAAAGTGCCAAGCATCCCTGCTAATTGTAGGGAAGGAGTTTGATTTTCCAGACGATTATATTCTTGCCGATTGCAGTTTCATTATGGGTGTCTGGATGACAAGAGATACGACGACGGTCCGTCCTTTGCTTCATGGTGACGTGGCCGGAATTCAAACCGAACTACCATGGTCCGAAGCCTTCTATATCGCATTGGTGTTAACGGTAATAACCTTTTTCATTTGTTTGGTGTTTACGATATTTCGTGACTGCCTCCCAAGCAATTGTACGCTTCAGATGATAAGCATATGGTGTTTACGCTAAGCTGTAATATTGCTAGTAAATTTGATAACTTGAAATAAATAAAATCAATTTATAATCCAATTCAACTTGTTGTACTACTTCAAATGGTTATTTAATTCGCAACGGTTCGTCTGCACTCATCATGAAACACATTAATATGCATTTGGTTTCTATCATATCAATTTGCTTACATTTAAAAAAGCTTGATCTACAAGAAAGGATTATATATTAATGATAATTAAAATGTGCACTCTGCGTCACTTGAAAAATATGTAATACATAGTTTATATTATAAAAACCAGATTCGTTTTTAAATTATTCAAAATTAATCAAATAACTCTGGATTAATTTTGAATTTATTTTGGATTTTTTTTTGATTAATTTTGAATTAATTTTGAATTAATTTTGAATTAATTTTGGATTAATTATGGATAAATTTTGTAATTGTACATTAAAAATAATTTTGTTAGAGGAACAAACAAATTTAATTCAAAAGGGCATGAACCAAATTTTTTTCCAAAAAAACATAACCTACCCAATCTGTCAATAGATTTAATAGTCGAATCATTATGACAGGGAAAAATACATATAATTACGATCCAAACAATCTTCGGATCAGAAAATCCGAATTGATATGGGTACCGGCTTTGCAATTAAACATACAGGCATTTTTCCAACCTCCTGGGGAACTAGTGAATTTATCACAAATTAAATATAATAAAATTATCAAAAAATAAATATACCAAAGTTAGGTATCTCTATTGCTATGGAACCGGTTTTTCATGAACATGGTAATAAATCCCTAAAAGGAGGCGCGGTTAGGCGGGAATAACGGTATTCACTTGGAAACTAGTTACTTTCAAACGGTCAAGGTTAAAAACATGTTTATTTGGCTCAAAGGGTCATGTTTGTGGAAAAACCTTACACACGTGTACCTAACGTTTTTTTCCTTTACGTTTTCCAAAAGATAATAACCTTGACCGAACTTTGTCCATTATCACCCTCTCAACCGCTATAAAAGGCGGATGAGTGTACCCAATCGGGACCACTCCACATTTGCTACTTGACTCGTAAACATCTTGGAATTTGCTCTTGTCACAAAGTTTCCCTAACCTAGCAAACAAATCGACTTTTTTCACAAAAAAAACAAATTTTTTTCCGACTTTTTTGAAACATTTTTCCAAAATGGAAACAATTCCTTCTGTATCTAGCCAACCAAATCAGGGAAAGTTTGACAGGTGTTTTAAAATTCCCACACACAGTCAAGCTGACAAATTCCTTCGGGGCCAATCGGAGGGACAGTTTGTGAGATTTCATCCCATCCCTTCTTACATACTGTCCTTTGGCCTAAAGCGCCGTGCTCCTGGAGTTTGGGAAATACACCAGCCGGGAGTTTGCCCCCTTCGACAAATAGAATACACGGTACTGCGTATACCATACACTCTTAGCGCTGGATTCATCTGGTGGATTGACATGAGCACTGGCGACTGTCTCAATATCAGCCTTTTGGTTATCAAAAACGGGAATGTCTACCTTGTTGATAATGATCCCACTACTGGCATGGTCGAAGCAATGCGTACTTGGGTACATGACAATTTTGGACCTCCCACCACTTTACATATCATGGACGCTCCCCTTCCAGCCCAACAGTAAGTCTTTAAACAAATGTTACAGCTATTATTCAAATTTAAGATTTTTTGACAAATTATTGACAAAACATTTTGGTTCTCCTTATTACATTATAGCAAAGACAATCATCCTATAATTCTTGCCGCCGTTGCCGTCTGGGTACTCACTCGCACAGGCAAAATCGGATACTTGATGGAAAATGATTGCGACACAGAGGAGGAAGATGATTGTGCACAGCCCGAATGGCGTTATCCATCAGATAGTGAGATGTTGTCTGTTTTATTTTGGGCGTTTCCTGAAAGCAAAATCAACGTTAGTGGGCAGCCTATTGAGGAACATATCGAGCAAGACTCAACCGATCATGGTCCTTTAGATTTACGCTTCGACCAGTTTGGCTCCATCGCCTTGCAACGCGTGGATCAAATGGATGAAGGGTTACGGACTCAAATCAACATTGAGTTGGATGCTGATGCAGAAAATGAAGAAGAAATGGACGAGAACGCAAATGAAGACAGGGATGAATATAGACTGCATATTGTCGAACACGATGAACCAACCGTCCCTGGTCAGTATGAAAATGCTACAGAGTAGTCCGTGAAATAATTTTAATGTAAAATATTGTACTGTAAACTATGTACATTTTATATCTTTGGAATAAAAAAAATTGTACATAAAACTGAATTTTGATTGCTTAGCATACAAGTTCATCGATTACATACACACAAAAAGTATTACTTCCGGTCTTGCAAATCTTCAAACTTTTAATCAACATTTAATAGTTAAACCATTTTTTGAAAATTCCTTGAATATCCCTAAAACCAACACCATGTTAATTATTCGAAGTATTGGGCTTCAGTTTCATGACAAGTTAGGTTCAAACTGCAATTTGATCTGACACTTGATCGAAATTTGGAAATATCCTTAAAAATCTATTTAAACCATCTAAGAAAATTCTGGGAACGCCTAGGTATATGTAGATTGACCTTTAATACTCACCCAGCGAGTGACAAGGTCATAGCATAGAACTGATGACCAGAATGGCACAAAAACTGAACATTTGATATGACAGTTAATCAAAATTGAAAAATGTACTATAAAAACCCTCTAAAACATTTACGAAAATTCCGAAAACGCCTGAGCATATGTAGATTGACTTTTAATACTCACACAGCGATTTACAAGGTCATAGCATAGAACTACAGACCACAATGACACAAAAACTAAAATTTGATCCGACACTTGATAAAAAATTTGAAGATATCCTTAAAACCCCTGTGTACCGTCTACGAAAATTCTGAAAACACCTTGGAATATGTAGATTGACCTCCTATTAACGCCTGAAGATTTAAAAGATCATGGAGTAGAACTGCGATACACAACTGTTCAAAAATCAATTTTCGTTTCGAGTCTTAAAAATTCAAAAACTCTCTCAGGAATTAAATCTCCCGTTACCATTTATTTAATTTAGCCTGAAGGGAACAAACATTTTTAGGAGGGTCAACGTAACGCCTTAATGTGGTTAGGATTGACTTGATGGCCACAATATACAATATAAACGAAAAATCATCCATGGAAGGTTAAACACATGTTCAACGTCCGTACAACGTATTTTACGACACACATTCATTGGGATTGCTGCAGTTTTACTCTTAAACGCTATCGGAGGACTACCGACGTATCTTTTTGCTGGTGGGTACGTTATATAACATGCGGCGACGACGAGGGCTTTAAACTATTCCATATTGTACCCGAAACGTTTTTACCCTCCAGCGCATGTAACCAGCATCAGATAAACGTCCCTCACCTACATAAAAACGAATCCCTTTTTCTTTCTAATACATGCAAAAGGTACCGACATCGGAAACTCCAACCTTCCAAACTTGGCTAGACCACCCAAACCAAAATGGAGAAAACCCCTTACATATAAATAGCAAGTTTTACCTCATACCATCATCAGTCCACAAACTGTCACAAAGCTACAACCTTCTAGTATCACGAGTTATCAATCGGAACAGAATAGAGTCCAGCCGTTATATACTCAAGCAGACACGTAAGTAACTAACCTGATTTACATTTCCAGTTCCAGATAGAGCGTTTCAGTCAAGCTAACCTGATTTATGTTTCTGATTTTAGATTCCGAGTTTAGTTTCCAATTTTAGATTCCGAGTTTAGTTTCCAATTTCAGTTTCCGAGTTTAGTTTCCAATTTTATTTCCCAAGTTTAAATTCTTATTCTAGTTCCCAATTTCAGTTTTCAGATTTTAGTTCCCAATTTCAGTTTCCGAATAAAAGGCGCAATTTCAGTTTCCAATTTTAATTTCCAAATAAGGTTTCTTAAGATAGTTTCCGAATAAAATTCCCAATTTTAGTTTCCGAATAAAATTCCCAATTTTAGTTTCCAGATAAGGTTTCTGAAGATAGTTTTCGACTAAAATTCCCGATTTTAATTTCCAAGTTCAGTTTGCGATTTTATTTCACAAGTTTAGTTCCCAATTGTAGTTTCCGAATAAAGTTTCCAATTTAAGTTTCTTATTTTAGTTTCCAATTTTAGTTTTCGAATAAAGTTTCGGATTTAAGTTACCGGATAGAGTTTCTTATTCCAGATTCCGATTTCGGTTGCCGAATAAAGATTCCATATAAGATTCCCGATTTTAGTTTCCAATTGTAATTCCCAACTTCAGTTTTCGATTTTAGCTTCCGAGTTTATTTCCCATGTTTGGTTTCCGATTTTAGTTTCCGAGTTTAGTTTCCAATTTTATTTCCCAAGTTTAAATTCCTATTTTAGTTCCCAATTTCAGTTTTCCGATTTTAGTTCCCAATTTCAGTTTCCGGATACAGTTCCCAATTTCAGTTTCCGGATACAGTTCCCAATTTTATTATCCTACTAAAGTTCCCAATTTCTGTTTCCGACTATAGTTCCCGGATCAATTTTCAGATTAAAGTTCCCAATTGTAGTTGCCAGATAACGTTTCCAAAAGACTGCCAATAGTAGAGCAGAAACTTTAAAAGAATCCATAACTGCACCAGGTACGGTTACAAAATTTCCTATATTATTTTTGTAGAAAAGAACACTGGAAAATTTAATATGTTATCGACAAACAGTTATTTTTTTTGATTGTTTGTTAAAGAATGACCTTCAAATCCAGCCTCGTCGTCCTATCCTGCGTTTTCGTTGGATTTACCGCAGGTCTCTCCGGGAACAACTCTTCCAATAAAGACCCTGAATCCATCACCCGTAGAATTGACATCCCTAACCACTGTAACCTGAATAACTATGTGGAACAGCACATGCAGGATGTATATCAAGTCACCTGCAGATACTATCAGCAGCAAACCTTCACCACAAAGTTTGTGAATTTTTGTAAACCAACAGAGACTGTGGAGGTGGAACCTCCAACCTCCTTTTTGGACTACTTTAGATTTGGTTATCAGAGTTTCGCTCAGGCTCTCGCAAAGAAAATTACAAAAATTAAGCAAACCACATCTGTCCCTGCACTACAAGTCACTCTCAGGTCGATCCGGAATGATAACCGACTAACAAGTTTATGCAAATCCAAACTTATCACAAGTATAACACACATACATTATGATGCCACGATTTTGAATGACGCGGCCGGGAAATGGGCTGCTGGGGACTCATACAAGCCATTTTATGAAAAATTTATCAAGCATAGTAAAATGCAAAAGAATATTAAAATCATACCATTGGATTGTCAACTTGCCAAGAACCACTTATCCGTTACTCTCAAGTGGAAAGAAACCAAAATATAATCACGGAATATATACTGTTTCATTCTTAATTATTACTTTATTTTTATCAACCTTTTTCTACAGTTTAAATTATCTTTTGGTATGATTAAATTCCTTCAAAATAAATAAAATTTGAAATCAATTTTAATCAAAAATACGGAATTCAATAAACATAACTTATTACCATTAAAACACTCATGACTAGGCACTTTCTCCATGCGAATCGCACTGAATTGTCGGGGAATTTCACGCATATCTAATTATCATTTTCTTATTCTATTCAACATTTGGATTCAAAGCATAATTCTTTCAAACTACATCACAAAACCTTTGAAACATCTAGGAAAATTCTAAAAACGCCAGAGTACACGTAAATTGACCTTTAATACTCACCCAGCGAGTGACAAGGTCATAGCATAGAACTGCTGACCAGAATGACACAAAAACTAAAATTTGTTACAACACTTGATTAAAATTTGAAAATATCCTTAAAAACCCTCTAAAACATGTAAGAAAATTCTAAAAACGACAGAGTACACGTAGATTGACCTTTAATACTCACCCAGCAAGTGACAAGGTCATAGCATAGAACTGCTGGCCAGAATGTCAAAAAAACTAAAATTTGATACAACACTTGATCAAAATTGGAAAATGTCCCAAAAAACTACTTAAACCATCTAGGAAAATTCTAAAAACGCCAGAGTACACGTAGATTGACCTTTAATACTCACCCAGCAAGTGACAAGGTCATAGCATAGAACTGCTGGCCAGAATGTCAAAAAAACTAAAATTTGATACAACACTTGATCAAAATTTGAAAATGTCCCTAAAAACCCTGTGTACCGTCTAAGAAAATTCTGAAAACCACAGAGTACACGTAGATGGACATTTAATACTCACACAGCGAGTGACAAGGTCATAGCATAGAACTACAGACCACAATGACACAAAAACTAAAATTTGATCCGACACTTGATAAAAATTTGAAAATATCCTTAAAAACCCTGTGTACCGTCTACGAAAATTCTAAAAACACCTTGGAATATGTAGATTGAACATTAATACTCACCCAGCGATTTACAAGGTCATAGCATAGAACTGCTGGCCAGAATGTCAAAAAAACTGAACTTTGACATGTTAGTTAATCAAAATTGGAAAATGGCCTTAAAAACGATTTATACCATCTAAGAATATTCTGGGGACGCGGTACAATACGTAGATTGACCTTTAATACTCAGGAAGCGATTTACAAGATCATAGCATAGAACTGCTGGCCAGAATGTCAAAAAAACTAATATTTGATATGACAGTTAATCAAAATTGGAAAATGTTCCAAAAAACTATTTATACCATCTAAGAAAATTCTGAAAACGACAGAGTACACGTAGATTGACCTTTAATACTTACTCACTGATTCAAGAGGTCATAGCATAGAACTGTGGAACAGAATAACACAAAAACTAAAATTTGCATCACAGACTTTAACGAAAAATCTCAAATGTTAAATATCTTTCCGACAACGTTCTCGTGTAGGGCTAACCTTGGATGATGGAACTACGTTTATAACTCAAAAGTATACGAACCTGCCTTGACTAAAACCAGTCATTTAAGCTCAGACAGAGAACAAAACGTTTTACTTGGTTCATGGAAACGTCTCGAGGTTGGTTAGCATAGCCTCATTTGCACCATTATTCCAAACAGACAAACAAATCATGCATGACGAGTTATACGCATGCTCAACGTTTTTCCATCGTACTTTATGAAATACTTGGAAAAGACTACGAAAGAATGCGGTATTTAGGAAAAACCGTTCATATAAATATCAAGTGTTTGCTTATACCATCATCAGTCCACATCCTGTCACCAAGATACAATCTTCTAGTATCAAGAATTATCAAGAGAAACCGGAACTTTCGGAACCAGAGTTCAGCCTTGTAGACCAGAACAGGGAGGTTCGTAAACTCCTTTAGATTTTCAATTTAGCTACACAAATTAGACTAGGATTTTAATTTTCGATTCAAGTTTCCAATTGGAGTTTCCGATTCAAGTGTCCGATTGGAGTTTTCGTTACAAGTTTCCGACTTGACAGACCACAAAGACCGGACCAGGGCTTCTCCTTATCTTTTCGATTGTTACACATGACTTTCATTCTAAACAGCAACAGGTACGGAATATTATACCTTTGCACTAAATATATGAAACTGGATGATATTTTGATAACCTTGGGAACTTTGATTGATCATTATAGAATGAATTTCAAATTCAGCCTCGCCGTCCTCTGTTGTTTTGTCGTTGCCTTCACCACAGGGGACCCGAACCACGAAAACACGACAAATAATGAACTGGGACCCTTCACTCACTCTATCCGCATTCCTAAACATTGTAACCTAACAAACAATGTGGAACCCCAAATGCAAGATGTGTATGAATTGGCCTGCCGGTACTACCAGGAGCAAACATTTATCAAAAAACTTGAAAACTTTTGTAAACCAACCGAGACTGTAGAAGTGGAAGCTCCAAGGACCTTTCTGGACCATTTTAGATTAGGTTTTGTGAGTTTAGCTCAGACGTTTGCAACAAAGATCACAGGAATCAAACAAACCATAGACGTCCCTGCTCTACCTGTCACCGTTGGAACGATCCAGAATGAAAGGCGGTTAACAAGTTTATGCAAACTTGCCCTTATAACAAGTGTAATGAACATACATTCCGATGCCACGATTCTGAACGAGGCGGCTGGCAAATGGGCAAATGGAACGGCATATCTGCCCTTTTTTGAAAAATTCCTCAAGCTTCGAAAAATCCCAAACCAGTTAAGATTTAAACCATTGAAATGTAAGTATTCGCGAAATAACTCATCTCTCACTCTAAAATGGGAAGATTACTAACGGGGATATTTGAAAAATGGATTTTTCGCTATTTGATTCGGAACTTTTGACTTTGAACAATTTGAATTTTCATTGTTAGTTATTACATTTCTTGTTTGTTCCTTGAAAATTAAACGTTTTTAATAAAACTTTTTCAAAATTATTACATTGTACGTTATTTATTCATATGGAGTTGCATTCACAGGGCCAAATTGACAATAAATTAGTGTCACTTTTCTCTGGATAATACTACATAAAAACAAAGAGTTTGGCCTTTGGCTAAAACTTTTGAAACTAAGATGTGTAAAGTAGAGGGCCAAAGCACCATACGATCTATTAAGGGAAACGATATAATAACAGCTCAAGTCTGACATTTAATTTAAATTCAATTAAAGCATCCTAACTCTGCAATGGTTCGAGGAAGAAAGACTCGAAAGTTTACACCCACATGACAAACACCATCGGGGAGGCGTCTTATGATTTATATTACTTTGACTAACGTGTAATAGATTTCAAATCAACTGCAATTGCAACAATCATTTCACAATAAATTGAAACCACTTGTTGATCTTTAAAGAAAAAGTGATTGGATGATAAGGAGCAACTCCGTTGTATTACACCTAACAATTGACAGTTTATATTTGCATATTAAGCAAAATGAGTTACCAACTTCTTTAACAAGCACCTTGATTGAGAATGGGAATCTAGACCTTCCATTGCTCTGTCACAGAAATCTCAAACACTGCTCAGAAATCATGCTCTACTCTGACTGACAATAAACTTGGCACTTTCTTGATATTTAAAAATACGTAATTCAGTCTACAATCAATAGTTAATACACGTGGGAGCATATTTAAAAAGGAATAAATAATCGAACAAAATGATAGAGATGTTAGCTCAGATGATAATGAAAATAACATTGTAGTCCATGAAATGTACCATACAAACATAACTCAACAATGATCCTTCCATTCACGACGGGTTATATGAATTTAACCTGCAGTTTTTTTAAGTATAAATGAATGTTTTATTACGAATGACATTATAAGTGTGAAAGTGTTAATACGTTTAAAGATTCATCCAACCATTTATTAATCAGCAAAAAATGTATTTTAATATAAAAAATGTTGCAGCAGGAGCAAACAACAGGAAAAGTAAACGCCTCGAGTGGTTTTGCATTCTCGTATTCCGTTTCTCGGGCACGGTGTTTATGTTAGTCCGGATGCGTCTGGATTCCTGCTGGTACATCCCATACAGCCGATTGAATTCCATCGAATTCGAAAGTGGGTCCGCCTGGTAGGCAGTGACGTTTCGGTCCAGCTTTCCAGCAACTCTTCCAGTTCCGGGTAGCGGGTAGCACCATGCCAAGTTCACGCTTTTGCCAAATAGCCAACATCAATCGCACCGTCTTTGTCTGGTCTACGTCCCCCAAGTCAGTGGTTGAGGTACAGTCCGCCATCTCGGCAACCATCAAGGAGTTGGCGTTAGGAATTCTATTCTCAGGTTGCCGTGAATAAGGAGTTGGCCGGGTTTTTTGGGAATTTCTCTTTATAGGGGGCATTACGAAAACTTGGAAAAATTTGTGTAGTTGCTTTACGAATGAATTCAAAAGAGCAAATGAATACATGTCTCGATTTCACCACGCTATTTATGCAATGCGATTTTCAAACAAAAATTCAAACAAAAGGCCAGCCACGTATGGGACGATAACATTGAGAGGATTAGTAAAACTATTCAAAGTAGGTCAGGAAGAAAACGTTCTTTTAACGACACACAAGTGCTCAACAGAGCAATAAAAAAGGTTCACCTCGACGACTACGAAAAGGAAAAATCGTAATCGGAAAGATATATAGAAATCGTCAACTGGGTGCCTAGACATGTTTGATCACTAAAACCCACAAAATTAGTTACATGACGTGAACAATGTGTGGACAGAGGAAACAAGAACTCAAACGTTTATCGGAAACTTGATCATTGTCGGAAAAATTACAATGCAGTCAGTCAAATGTTACAAAAACATCCGTAAACGACCAACAAATTGTGTCAAAATTAATAAAAATTGTTTTAAACGTCTCAAACTTGGTTGATAACCAAATGACTGTTTGACATTGAACATAGGAATGATGCAATAAAAAACAGTTTGGTCCTCTCTGTCAACCTGACGACGACAATTACTTTTCTTGGGTTGAAGAACGTTTTTACGTATGGTGAGGTGGTTTATATTTACCTAAATAAAACGTTGTCCATAAGCACCGGATAAATCGTCGACAACATATCTAAAGTTTTCCTTAACGTATCTTGACAAACAACTGACAGAGGACCTATTAGTTGGAAAGGGCAACGAAAAATCTCAAGTTTAGGAGAGGATTTTTCATATAAATATAAGTATTTGTACGCGTACCTTCATCAATCAGTACAGAACCACCGTCAACATCTTTCTTGATTTCAAATAAGTGTTTCCAATTACATTTTTCCAAAAAAAACCAGGGTAGTTTACACTTTACTTTTCAAAAAAACTGTTTCAAGTTTCCAGTAAAACTAAAACCAGTTAATAAATAAACTTCCCGCTAGTTTTCAATTTTGACCATTTACCATTTACGTTTTGACCCGTTGATTGTAGTTGAATATTTTATACAGTCAATTTGATTTCAAAAAGCCTAACCTGTCGTCCTCGTGCTTCACAACCAGGACTCTTTTATAATCAAGACCACTACTACTGGACTAGGAATTATCCAACATTTTCATAAGGGAGTCCCAAACTGCAACAAGTATGTTTACAGAATTTTCTATACTTTTGAAGTGAACATGGGAAATTAGTATTTTTTGACCTCATTTGATTTAATTGATTTATTTCTTAAAGAATGACTTTGAAATCCATTCTTGTCGTCCTATCCTGTTACTTTATTGGACTTAATGCGGGTCTTCCCAAGGAAAACATGAGACTTGCAGGATTTAGACCATTCACTCGCTCGTCCACATTCCCGACCGCTGTAACCTGGACGGCAGTATCGAACTAGAAATGCAAGAGGCATATCGTGTTTCCTGCCGACATGTTCAGCAACAAATGTTTACCAACAGTTTCCAGACATTTTGTCCACCAAGGACATTGAATGGGCTGAAGACCAAACCAACCTCCCTTCTGGATCATCTCGATGAGGACTGGTAGTGTTTGGAATGTTCGTAGGGTTTTTGACTTCTGTGATTGTTTTTTATCACAGCATATCCTAAACTCTCAGTCCAAGACGGAAATAAATCCCAGAAGGAGGTTGGTGTCTCAGCCCATTCAATGTCCTTTGGTGGACAAAATGTCTGGAAACTGTTGGTAAACATTTGTTGCTGAACATGTCGGCAGGAAACACGATATGCCTCTTGCATTTCTAGTTCGATACTGCCGTCCAGGTTACAGCGGTCGGGAATGTGGACGAGCGAGTGAATGGTCTAAATCTGCAAGTCTCATGTTTTCCTTGGGAAGACCGCATTAAGTCCAATAAAGTAACAGGATAGGACGACAGAATGGATTTCAAAGTCATTCTTTAAGAAATAAATCAATTAAATAAATGAGGTCAAAAAATACTAATTCCCATGTTCACTTCAAAAGTATAGAAAATTCTGTAAACATACTTGTTGCAGTTTGGGACTCCTTATGAAAATGTTGGATAATTCCTAGTCCAGTAGTAGTGGTCTTGATTATAAAAGAGTCCTGGTTGTGAAGCACGAGGACGACAGGTTAGGCTTTTTGAAATCAAATTGACTGTATAAAAATATTCAACTACAATCAACGGTCAAACGTAAATGGTAAATGGTCAAAATTGAAAACTAGCGGGAAGTTTATTTATTAACTGGTTTTAGTTTTACTGGAAACTTGAAACAGTTTTTTTGAAAAGTAAAGTGTAAACTACCCTGGTTTTTTTTGGAAAAATGTAATTGGAAACACTTATTTGAAATCAAGAAAGATGTTGACGGTGGTTCTGTACTGATTGATAAGGTACGCGTAAAATACTTATATTTATATGAAAATCCTCTCCTAAACTTGGAGATTTTTTCGTTGCCCTTTCCAACTAATAGGTCCTCTGTCAGTTGTTTTGTCAAGATACGTTAAGGAAACTTTAGATATGTTGTCGACGATTTATCCGGTGCTTATGGACAACGATTTTATTTAGGTAAATATAAACCACTTTCACCATACGTAAAAACGTTCTTCAACCCAAGAAAAGTAATTGTCCGTCGTCAGGTTGACAGAGAGGACGCAAACTGTTTTTTATTGCATCATTCCTATGTTCAATGTCAAAGTCATTTGGTTATCAACCAAGTTTGAGACGTTTAAAACATTTTTATAATTTTGACACAATTGTTGGTCGTTTACGGATGTTTTTGTAACATTTGACTGACTGCATTGTAATTTTTCCGGACAATGATCACAGTTTCCGATAAACGTTTGAGCTTGTTTCCTCTGTCAACATTTGTTCACGTCATGTAACTAATTTTGTGTGGTTTTAGTGATCAAACATGTTAGGACCAGCCCAGTTGACGATTTCTATATATCTTTCCGATTACGATTTTTTTCCTTTTCGTAGTCGTCGAGGTGAACCTTTTTTATTGCTCTGTTGAGCAGCTTGTGTGTCGTTAAAAGAACGTTTTCTTCCTGACCTACTTTGATAGTTTTTACTAATCCTCTCAATGTTATCGTCCATACGTGGCTGGCCTTTTGTTTGAATTTTTGTTTGAAAATCGCATTGCATAAATAGCGTGGTGAAATCGAGACATGTATTCATTTGCTCTTTTGAATTCATTCGTAAAGCAACTACACAAATTTTTTCCAAGTTTTTCGTAATGCCCCTATAAAGAGAAATTCCCAAAAAACCCGGCCAACTCCTTATTCACGGCAACCTGAGAATAGAATTCCTAACGCCAACTCCTTGATGGTTGCCGAGATGGCGGACTGTACCTCAACCACTGACTTGGGGGACGTAGACCAGACAAAGACGGTGCGATTGATGTTGGCTATTTGGCAAAAGCGTGAACTTGGCATGGTGCTACCCGCTACCCGGGAACTGGAAGAGTTGCTGGGAAAGCTGGACGAAACGTCACTGCCTACCAGGCGGACCCACTTTCGAATTCGATGGAATTCAATCGCTGTATGGGATGTACCAGCAGGAATCCAGACGCATCCGGACTAACATAAACACCGTGCCCGAGAAACGGAATACGAGAATGCAAAACGCACTCGAGGCGTTTTACTTTTCCTGTTGTTTGCTCCTGCTGCTGCAACATTTTTTATATTAAAATACATTTTTTGCTGATTAATAAATGGTTGGATGAATCTTTAACGTATTAACACTTTCACACTTATAATGTCATTCGTAATAAAAATTCATTTATACTTAAAAAAACTGCAGGTTAAATTCATATAACGCCGTCGTGAATGGAAGGATCATTGTTGAGTTATGTTTGTATGGTACATTTCATGGACTACAATGTTATTTTCATTATCATCTGAGCTAACATCTCTATGCATTTTGTTCGATTATTTATTCCTTTTTAAATATGCTCCCACGTGTATTTAACTATTGATTGTAGACTGAATTACGTATTTTTAAATATCAAGAAAGTGCCAAGTTATTGTCCAGTCAGAGAGAGCATGATTTCTGAGCAGTGTTTGAGATTTCTGTGACAGAGAATGGAAGGTCTAGATTCCCATTCTCAATCAAGGTGGCTTGTTAAAGAAGTTGGTAACTCATTTTGCTTAATATGCAAATATAAACTGTCAATTGTTAGGTGTAATACAACGGAGTTGCTCCTTATCATCCAATCACTTTTTTAAAGATCAACAAGTGGTTTCAATTTAATTGTGAAATGATTGTTGCAATTGCAGTTGATTTGAAATCTATTACACGTTAGTAAAGTAATATAAATCATAAGACGCCTCCCGATGGTGTTTGTCATGTGGGTGTAAACTTTCGAGTCTTTCTTCCCTCGAACCATTGCAGAGTTTAGGATGCTTTAATTGAATTTAAATTAAATGTCAGAGGCTTGAGCTGTTATTATATCGTTTCCCTTAATAGATCGTATGGTGCTTTGGCCCTCTACTTTCTACACATCTCTTAGTTTCAAAAGTTTTAGCCAAAGGCCAAACTCTTTGTTTTTTTATGTAGTATTATCCAGAGAAAAGTGACCACTAATTTATTGTCAATTTGGGCCCTGTGAATGCAACTCCATATGAAATAAATAAACGTACAATGTAATAATTTTGAAAAAGTTTTATTAAAACGTTTAATTTTCAAGGAACAAACAAGAAATGTAATAACTAACAATGAAAATTCAAATTGTTCAAAGTCAAAAGTTCGGGATCGAAATAGCGAAAAATCCATTTTTCAAATATCCCCGTTAGTAATCTTCCCATTTTAGAGTGAGAGATGAGTTATTTCGGCGAATACTTACATTTCAATGGTTTAAATCTTAACTGTTTGGGATTTTTTCGAAGCTTGAGGAATTTTTCAAAAAGGGGCAGATATGCCGTTCCATTTGCCCATTTGCGCAGCCGCCTCGTTCAGAATCGTGGCATCGGAATGTATGTTCATTACACTTGTTATAAGGGCAAGTTTGCATAAACTTGTTTAACCGCCTTTCATTTCTGGATCGTTCCAACGGTGACAGGTAGAGCAGGGACGTCTATGGTTTGTTTGATTCCTGTGATCTTTGTTGCAACGTCTGAGCTAAACTCACAAAACGCTAATCTAAATATGGTCCAGAAAGGTCCTTGGAGGCTTCCACTTCTACAGTCTCGGTTGGTTTACAAAAGTTTTCAAGTTTTTTGCTTAAATGTTTGCTCCTGGTAGTACCGGCAGGCCAATTCATACACATCTTGCATTTGGGGTTCCACATTGTTTGTTAGGTTAGCAATGTTTAGGAATGCGGATAGAGTGAGTGAAGGGTCCCAGTTCATTATTTGTCGTGTTTTCGTGGTTCGGGTCCCCTGTGGTGAGGCAACGACAAAACAACAGAGGACGGCGAGGCTGAATTTGAAATTCATTCTATAATGATCAATCAAGTTCGCCAAGGTTTTCAAAATATCATCCAAGTTTCATATATTTAGTGCAAAGGTATAATATTCCGTACCTGTTGCTGTTTAGAATGAAAGTCATGTGTAACGAATCGAAAAGATAAGGAGAGCCCT
>LJIJ01001612.1:0-39932 GCA_001718145.1 Orchesella cincta
TAGTCTTGTTAAAATGTATGAAATTTTTCCTAAACTGTGCATTGTAAGGTCGTACATGCCTTCCTACGTAATGCAGATGAATATTTAAGGTTTAAGTTTTCCAAAAACATCTACCTGACAATTCCTAATGAAATTTAACTCCAACTGGATAATGTTTGGATTATGGCAGCGTTTCAATATTCAATACAATCAAGTTTAAATAGATTTTGAGTTTATACCAACGAAGTGGAATATCATAAGTACTCAAAGAAAAGTTAACATCATTTTTAATACTTTTCTCCATGTTTGGACATGACTTAGTCAGTGAATACTTAATTGACAAGTTTATATAAACCAGATTTGAATGCATAATTAAAATGCTTTAAGGTATCTGTTATTTCACATGTTGGTATTAGGGTGAACATTTCAAGCTATAGCTTCCTTGTTTTCTAGTCTTTTTAATATTTTTGAAGTCTTATTTTTTCCCTGTATTTTCCCTTTATTTTTTGTAGGGGTCTTACTTGGCTTTCCACGTAATGCAAATGAATTTTTGAGGTTTAAGTATTCCCAAAAACATCTACCTGGCAAATGTCTAATGGAATTTAACTGCAACTGGACAATGTAAAGATTTTTGCATTGTACCACATTCAATTCAAGCAAGTATAAATTTGTTTTGATTTTTAAGGTAACCAGTGAATGACAAAAAGGTTGTCTTCGTTGAAAGACGCCCGACAAAGAACTAAATAAATGCTTTCTCCATTAGAGTTTGAATTTGGCTGACGCCTGTTTTGTCGGCCGCCGAAAATGACGTGGATCATAATTATTTGTTGGGTTTATGCCAAATACAATATATTGGATTGCAACAGCAAGTGTCATCAATTCTATGTTATCGGCTTGTATTGTGTTGGGTGGCTTTGTTTTTTATTATAAAATGTAAACTTTACGATTGTTATATTTTCATTTTGCCTCTTTTCTAGTTCGTATTCATTAGAGTACATGAAACCAAACACAGGAGTTAGTTATTAGTTAGAGTAGAGGTAATTAGCAGAATGAAAGGGCTTGTATGTATCATGATTTTGCCTTAACAAAGCTTAAATCAGTTATTACTTGAACTCCCATAATATTTATATGTATAATACCAGTATTGACTGTTTCTAAATTGATAATTTTCGTAGTGTTACATTTTCTGCGGCCGACAAAACAGGCGTCAGCCAAATTCAAACTCTAATGGAGAAAGCATTTATTTAGTTCTTTGTCGGGCGTCTTTCAACGAAGACAACCTTTTTGTCATTCACTGGTTTGGGTCTTTTTTCACGGCTACTGCTGTTTTATTTAATTGTATATATTATATTTAAACTGCCACGTTTGATTATGCAAAGAAATTCATCTTTTGTATGAATAACTTACATAGTAGTAAACCCAACTGCTTTTGTAGTACGTGTTCATATATTTGTATCGACAAATCTGTAGTACAAGAAATTAAGTCATGCTACGTTCGTCTTCAGTACAATGTTATACGTCATTTGTTGTTGTTAATGTAGAAAGCTAATAGAACACACATTACTTGCTATGTACATTTATACTAAATATAGTGTAGGACAGGAGTCAGCAAAGGAAGGAATACGTAACAGAGTCGTTAACTTTATATATAGTATTTGAAGTATGCATGAAACTAGTAATACATGTATGAAAATCTTTGGTCATAATGATTTCGAAGTGGGCTAAAGTTGGGTGAAAATTTTTTTTCTGGTATGCTACCTGTAATGCTCAAGTTATATACGTGACTCCTCGTTTGTTGAAAATTTTCCCCAGTCGCCTGCCACGGCGGCGCAAACCCGGTAGGGTCCGCTTGGAAACGAATTTTAGTTAAATATGATGCCTTTAAGCAAACAATATGCCTAATCTTGATACTGGATGTGGTAGATAATGTCGACATGCATTTAATTGCTACTTTGTCCGAGTCTCCTACTATCACCGTTTCGTCGTCCTTGCATTTTTAAGCTAAAGACACCATTTGTGATTCCATATCAGTCTTCAACTGACTGCCCATTTGGAACCAAGGGTTTCCAAATTGAATCAACATGCTACGCATGTTGATATGACAGTATGTCTCGTCTTTCAAAAAAGAAAGGTAAACCAAGCAGTTCATTGCAAATTTCAAATTCATTTTTTAAACAGTCTAATCAAAAAACCGTATATAGTGTATTGCCTTTGAAACTAAATTTAACATTGTTCGCTTATTTTAAATAAATATTGTTATTAATATTGAATATGAGGTAGCCAATAAATACTTCAGGAAGGAAGGTTATCTTAAACGACTAACTGTTCAATGAATTTTACTCAACGTAGTGGTCAGTTTTAAAAAAGGCCGTCAGTTTACAGCTTTAGTGACACAAAAATTCAAAGAGAATATGCAAGAGAACTTTCTCACCTACAAAAGAAGGGACAGCTTTTTACATTCTACGGCTCGATAGGTCTTGCTTTCCTTAAAATAAGTAGAAAAAACCGAACTGTGAATTGCAAATTTCAAATTCATTTTTTAAACAGTCCAATTAAAAACGTATATAATGTATTGCCTTTGAAACTAAATTTAACATTGTTCGCTTATTTAAATTAAATATTGTTATTAATATTGAATATGAGGTAGCCAATAAATACTTCAGGAAGGAAGGTTATCTTAAACGACTAACTGGTTCAATGAATTTTACTCAACGTAGTGGTCAGTTTTAAAAAAGGCCGTCAGTTTACAGCTTTAGTGACACAAAAATTCAAAGAGAATATGCAAGAGAACTTTTTCTCACCTACAAAAGAAGGGACAGCTTTATTACATTCTACGGCTCGATAGGTCTTGCTTTCCTTAAAATAAGTACAAAAAACCGAACTGTGAATTGCAAATTTCAAATTCATTTTTTAAACGGTCTGATCAAAGAAATCCGTATATAGTGTATTGCCTTTGAAACTAAATTTAACATTGTTCGCTTATTTAAATTAAATATTGTTTTTAATATTGAATATGAGGTAGCCAATAAATACTTCAGGAAGGAAGGTTATCTTAAACGACTAACTGGTTCAATGAATTTTACTCAACGTAGTGGTCAATTTTAAAAAAGGCCGTCAGTTTACAGCTTTAGTGACACAAAAATTCAAAGAGAATATGCAAGAGAACTTTCTCACCTACAAAAGAAGGGACAGCTTTATTACATTCTACGGCTCGATAGGTCTTGCTTTCCTTAAAATAAGTACAAAAAAAACCGAACTGTGAATTGCAAATTTCAAATTCATTTTTTAAACGTCCATTGGAAAATCCGTATATATGTATTGCCTTGAAACTAAATTCATTGTTCGCTTATTTAAATTAAATATTGTTATTAATATTGAATATGAGGTAGCCAATAAATACTTCAGGAAGGAAGGTTATCTTAAACGACTAACTGGTTCAATGAATTTTACTCAACGTAGTGGTCAATTTTAAAAAGGCCGTCAGTTTACAGCTTTAGTGACACAAAATTCAAAGAGAATATGCAAGAGAACTTTCTCTCACCTACAAAAGAAGGGACAGCTTTATTACATTCTACGGCTCGATAGGACTTGCTTTCCTTAAAATAAGTAGAAAAAAACCGAACTGTGAATTGCAAATTTCAAATTCATTTTTTAAACAGTCCAATTGGGAAAAATTCGTATTTAATGTATTGCCGGTGAAACTAAATTTAACATTGTTCGCTTATTTAAATTAAATATTGTTATTAATATTGAATATGAGGTAGCCAATAAATACTTCAGGAAGGAAGGTTATCTTAAACGACTAACTGGTTCAATGAATTTTACTCAACGTAGCGGTTAATTTTAAAAAGGCCGTCAGTTTACAGCTTTAGTGACACAAAAATTCAAAGAGAATATGCAAGAGAACTTTTTCTCACCTACAAAAGAAGGGACAGCTTTATTACATTCTACGGCTCGATAGGACTTGCTTTCCTTAAAATAAGTAGAAAAAACCGAACTGTGAATTGCAAATTTCAAATTCATTTTTTAAACAGTCCAATTGGGAAAAAATTCGTATTTAATGTATTGCCTGTGAAACTAAATTTAACATTGTTCGCTTATTTAAATTAAATATTGTTATTAATATTGAATATGAGGTAGCCAATAAATACTTCAGGAAGGAAGGTTATCTTAAACGACTAACTGGTTCAATGAATTTTACTCAACGTAGTGGTCAGTTTTTAAAAAAGGCCGTCAGTTTACAGCTTTAGTGACACAAAAATTCAAAGAGAATATAAGAGAACTTTTTCTCACATACAAAAGAAGGGACAGCTTTGTTACATTCTACGGCTCGATAGGTCTTGCTTTCCTTAAAATAAGTAGAAAAAAACCGAACTGTGAATTGCAAATTTCAAATTCATTTTTTAAACAGTCTTGAAAAAATTCGTATTTAATGTATTGCCGGTGAAACTAAATTTAACATTGTTCGCTTATTTAAATTAAATATTGTTATTAATATTGAATATGAGGTAGCCAATAAATACTTCAGGAAGGAAGGTTATCTTAAACGACTAACTGGTTCAATGAATTTTACTACACGTAGTGGTCAGTTTTAAAAAAGGCCGTCAGTTTACAGCTTTAGTGACACAAAAATTCAAAGAGAATATGCAAGAGAACTTTTCTCACCTACAAAGAAGGGACAGCTTTATTACATTCTACGGCTCGATAGGTCTTGCTTTCCTTAAAATAAGTAGAAAAAACCGAACTGTGAATTGCAAATTTCAAATTCATTTTTTAAACGGTCTGATCAAAGAAATCCGTATATAATGTATTGCCTTGAAACTAAATTTAACATTGTTCGCTTATTTAAATTAAATATTGTTTTAATATTGAATATGAGGTAGCCAATAAATACTTCAGGAAGGAAGGTTATCTTAAACGACTAACTGGTTCAATGAATTTTACTCAACGTAGTGGTCAATTTTAAAAAGGCCGTCAGTTTACAGCTTTAGTGACACAAAAATTCAAAGAGAATATGCAAGAGAACTTTTTCTCACATACAAAAGAAGGGACAGCTTTACTACATTCTACGGCTCGATAGGTCTTGCTTTCCTTAAAATAAGTAGAAAAAACCGAACTGTGAATTGCAAATTTCAAATTCATTTTTTAAACAGTCCAATTGGGAAAAAAAATTCGTATTTAATGTATTGCCTGTGAAACTAAATTTAACATTGTTCGCTTATTTAAATTAAATATTGTTTTTAATATTGAATATGAGGTAGCCAATAAATACTTCAGGAAGGAAGGTTATCTTAAACGACTAACTGGTTCAATGAATTTTACTCAACGTAGTGGTCAATTTTAAAAAGGCCGTCAGTTTACAGCTTTAGTGACACAAAAATTCAAAGAGAATATGCAAGAGAACTTTTTCTCACCTACAAAAGAAGGGACAGCTTTATTACATTCTGCGGCTCGATAGGTCTTGCTTTCCTTAAAATAACTAAAAAAACCGAACTGTGAATTGCAAATTTCAAATTCATTCCTTGAACAGTCCAATTGGGAAAAATTCGTATTAATGTATTGCCGTGAAACTAAATTTAACATTGTTCGCTTATTTAAATTAAATATTGTTATTAATATTGAATATGAGGTAGCCAATAAATACTTCAGGAAGGAAGGTTATCTTAAACGACTAACTGGTTCAATGAATTTTACTCAACGTAGTGGTCAATTTTAAAAAAGGCCGTCAGTTTACAGCTTTAGTGACACAAAATTCAAAGAATATGCAAGAGAACTTTTTCTCACCTACAAAAGAAGGGACAGCTTTATTACATTCTACGGCTCGATAGGTCTTGCTTTCCTTAAAATAAGTAGAAAAAACCGAACTGTGAATTGCAAATTTCAAATTCATTTTTTAAACGGTCTGATCAAAGAAATCCATATATAGTGTATTGCCTGTGAAACTAAATTTAACATTGTTCGCTTATTTAAATTAAATTTTTTATTAATATTGAATATGAGGTAGCCAATAATACTTCAGGAAGGAAGGTTATCTTAACTAACGTTCAATGAATTTTACTCAACGTAGTGGTCAATTTTAAAAAAGGCCGTCAGTTTACAGCTTTAGTGACACAAAAATTCAAAGAGAATATGCAAGAGAACTTTTTCTCACCTACAAAAGAAGGGACAGCTTTTTCATTCTACGGCTCGATAGGACTTGCTTTCCTTAAAATAAGTACAAAAAACCGAACTGCAAATTGCAAATTTCAAATCAATTTTTAAACAGTCCAATTTGGAAAAAAGTCGTATTTAATGTATTGCCTGTGAAACTAAATTTAACATTGTTCGCTTATTTAAATTAAATATTGTTAATATTGAATATGAGGTAGCCAATAAATACTTCAGGAAGGAAGGTTATCTTAAACGACTAACTGGTTCAATGAATTTTTCTCAACGTAGTGGTCAATTTTAAAAAATGCCGTCAGTTTGCAGCTTTAGTGACACAAAATTCAAAGAGAATATGCAAAAGAACTTTCTCTCACCTACAAAAGAAGGGACAGCTTTATTACATTCTGCGGCTCGATAGGTCTTGCTTTCCTTAAAATAAGTACAAAAAAAACCGAACTGTGAATTGCAAATTTCAAATTCATTTTTTAAACAGTCCAATTTGGAAAAAAGTCGTATTTAATGTATTGCCTGTGAAACTAAATTTAACATTGTTCGCTTATTTAAATTAAATATTGTTATTAATATTGAATATGAGGTAGCCAATAAATACTTCAGGAAGGAAGGTTATCTTAAACGACTAACTGGTTCAATGAATTTTACTCAACGTAGTGGTCAATTTTAAAAAGGCCGTCATTTACAGCTTTAGTGACACAAAAATTCAAAGATAATATGCAAAAGAACTTTTTCTCACCTACAAAAGAAGGGACAGCTTTATTACATTCTACGGCTCGATAGGTCTTGCTTTCCTTAAAATAAGTACAAAAAACCGAACTGTAAATTGCAAATTTCAAATTCATTTTTTAAACAGTCCAATTGGGAAAAAATCGTATTTAATGTATTGCCTGTGAAACTAAATTAACATTGTTCGCCTATTTAAATTAAATATTGTTATTAATATTGAATATGAGGTAGCCAATAAATACTTCAGGAAGGAAGGTTATCTTAAACGACTAACTGGTTCAATGAATTTTACTCAACGTAGTGGTCAATTTTAAAAAAGGCCGTCAGTTTACAGCTTTAGTGACACAAAATTCAAAGAGATATGCAAGAGAACTTTTTCTCACCTACAAAAGAAGGGACAGCTTTATTACATTCTACGGCTCGATAGGTCTTGCTTTCCTTAAAATAAGTAGAAAAAACCGAACTGTGAATTGCAAATTTCAAATTCATTTTTAAACAGTCCATTGGAAAAATCCGTATTAATGTATTGCCTTGAAACTAAATTTAACATTGTTCGCTTATTTAAATTAATTTGTTTTAATATTGAATATGAGGTAGCCAATAAATACTTCAGGAAAGAAGGTTATCTTAAACGACTAACAGGTTCAATCAATTTTTTTTATTAAACGAAGTGGTCAATTTTAAAATAGGCCGTCAGTTTACAGCTTTAGTGACACAAAAATTCAAAGAGAATATGCAAGAGAACTTTTTCTCACCTACAAAAGAAGGGACAGCTTTGTTACATTCTACGGCTCGATAGGTCTTGCTTTCCTTAAAATAAGTACAAAAAACCGAACTGTGAATTGCAAATTTCAAATTCATTTTTTAACCAGTCCAATTGGAAAAAATTCGTATTTAATGTATTGCCTGTGAAACTAAATTTAACATTGTTCGCTTATTTAAATTAAATATTGTTATTAATATTGAATATGAGGTAGCCAATAAATACTTCAGGAAGGAAGGTTATCTTAAACGACTAACTGGTTCAATGAATTTTACTCAACGTAGTGGTCAATTTTAAAAAAGGCCGTCAGTTTACAGCTTTAGTGACACAAAATTCAAAGAGAATATGCAAGAGAACTTTCTCTCACCTACAAAAGAAGGGACAGCTTTATTACATTCTACGGCTCGATAGGTCTTGCTTTCCTTAAATAAGTAGAAAAAACCGAACTGTGAATTGCAAATTTCAAATTCATTTTTAAACGGTCTGATTGGAAAAAATCCGTATTAGTGTATTGCCTTGAAACTAAATTTGGCATGTTCGCTTATTTAAATTATTTTTTTATTAATATTGAATATGAGGTATTAAATTTCAGGAAGGAAGGTTATCTTAACGACTAAGGTTTCAATAATTTTTATTCACGTAGTGGTCAATTTTAAAAAAAGGCCGTCTTTACAGCTTTAGTGACACAAAATGCAAAGAGAATATCCAAGAGAACTTTTTCTATTTACAAAAAAAGGGACAGCTTTGTTACATTCTACGGCTCGATAGGTCTTGCTTTCCTTAAAATAAGTACAAAAAACCGAACTGTGAATTGCAAATTTCAAATTCATTTTTTAAACAGTCCAATTGGAAAAAATCTTATTTAATGTATTGCCTGTGAAACTAAATTTAACATTGTTCGCTTATTTAAATTAAATATTGTATTATATTGAATATGAGGTAGCCAATAAATACTTCAGGAAGGAAGGTTATCTAAAACGACTAACTGGTTCAATGAATTTACTCAACGTAGTGGTCAATTTAAAAAAAGGCCGTCAGTTTTACAGCTTTAGCGACACAAAGGTTCAAAGAATATATGCAAGAGAACTTTTTCTCACCTACAAAAGAAGGGACAGCTCTATTACATTCTACGGCTCGATAGGTCGTGCTTTCCTTCAAATAAGTAGAAAAAACCGAACTGTGAATTGCAAATTTCAAATTCATTGTTTAAACGGTCTGATCCGGAAAAAATCCGTACTTAGTGTATTGCCATTGAAACTAAATTTGGCAATGTTCGCTTATTTAAATTCATTTTTTTCATAATATTGAGTATGAGGTAGCCATTAAATACTTCAGGAAGGAAGGTTATCTTAAAAGACTAACAGGTTCAATCAATTTTTTTTATTAAACGAAGTGGTCAATTTTAAAAAAAGGCCGTTACTTTACAGCTTAGTGACACAAAAATGCAAAGAGAATATCCAAGAGAACTTTTTCTATTTACAAAAAAAGGGACAGCTTTGTTACATTCTACGGCTCGATAGGTATTGCTTTCCTTTAAAAAAGTAGAAAAAGCGAACTGTGAATTGCAAATTTCAAATTCATTTTTTAAACGGTCTGATCCGGAAAAAGTCCGTATTTAGTGTTTTGTTAACATGCATGTATTGATCCTGGGTCCTCCTCTATAGGGTCGGCCTCTTCATAGGTTGCCCTTAGCTGAGGGTGGCATTTTGAACCCAAGAAACTGTTTTGTCCTCCATTAAGATGACTAAGGTGCACAATTGGCTAGCAGTTTTGTAGGAGAACGTGTGTCCATTTACGACCACAAAACATGGGTGCGTGGACAAAAACGACTGTTTGGGTACACTTTTAGAACTTTAGAGAGTGGCATTGGCTTCCTTACAATTTTGTGATCCAGAAAAACGCCTTTAGTGTCGCAAACGGTGACAAAAAAATCATATCCTCAAGAGGCCTATGAGACGAAATGTTGGATTCTACGACATTGTATAATGAAACAGTGTAGGAGGAAAAACATCAATATTAGGAATTTTATGGTAGTAACAGAATTTTTGTCAGTGCTTTTGCAGCACCTTCAAAACTTTGCAGTACATTTTCTTCATTAGCACCACGACACAACGACTGTTGGCAGATTAGGAGAATAAACTCATCAACTCAGTATTGATGCTGACACTTATCTGCGAGGATTATCCTGAAGCAGTTGGTGTTTTATGATATATAAATCAATGCAACATATTCTAGCAGTTTAGAAAAGGACCAATTGCATAATTGAGAATGAATTATCTCGATCTTAGCCGCTGATTTCGTCTACAGGGACAAACTTCCTGATCCTGAAAACTGATTCAAGTTCATTTGAAATTTTGATGTACTTACGTACTTACAAGTAAGAGACGTTATTTCATCGATTCTCAATGGAATAATTTACATGGTATGCAAAGTCAACCTGGCATTATTTGGATGAGCATGTCCAAAAGTATAAACCAGGAAAATGTGGCTTAGCAATTTCGGGATGACGTCTTTAAATCTGTATCCGCCATAGTATTATTCCCGATACTTTTTCCAAATACTTTTACAAAGGATTGAATGGTAAGCTTTTAGCGTCATGTGTTGGATAATGGGTTGGTTTGATATATTCGGCATTAGGTTAGACACCAATTTTTGGGGGTGTTGTATTAGAGGGGTATTATTTGTAATAATGTAATAAAAAGACTGTAGCGAATATACTGTGGATCGATTAATGCACCTTAACCATGCCCTTTTAAGTTCTGAACAGTGAATAAATAAATAAATGATCTTTATTAAGTCAATTTATTGCTCAACGGCGCAAATTTTTTAATTTTATTAATCACAGTTTTTGAGTTATTCTAAAACGAAATTCAAAACGGATTTCAAAACAACCCGAGCAAGAACTAATATTGCCTGTTATTAGAAACATCTGGCTAAATATTTTGCTGGTAATTATTTTGCATTAACATATTTTGGAACAGCAAAGCTAACACGGTTGGCAGAGAAGCGTTAATGGTTTTTTTAATTAGCACCGCAGTTTCTCACCCTCAAGAATATAACACACTTTAATTTACTTTTAGTTGGATGAAGCCGCAAAACTGAAACCGATTCGCGTACGCATATGTGCAAGGCACATATCCCTCAGTCACTCTATGACTGAGTGGACCAAAGTGAATAATGAAAATTATAATAATAAACCCGAGGCTCACTTGTGATCCCCTTCGGCCAATTTTTAACCTAACAGCCATCAGCCCCCAAAACGTAATCAAATTTTTTTAAAAAGCACCTAGACTTAAGATAACACTTGCTTATCAACCCCCCAATCCCCCTTCACCCTAAAATTCTTCAAATAATCAATTAGTCAATCAATTAATCAGGTGGAAATGGTATTCACACAAACATCATGCATCGCAGACTTCTGGTAAGACTTTGCTTATCAAACCCCTTAATCTCCTACAATAAATCACAATATTCGACTAATTAAGTTGAAACCTCAAGCATGCACACATCATGCATCATTGAATTAATATAAACCAGGCAAGTTGAGATGTACTAACGTACCTTTAGAACTTGTTGCAATACGTAATTTTTGACTTGGGTTTTATAATTGAAATCTATTAAGTAGCTTTCAATTGATTAATCACAAGCCATATCGGTCATTTGAAACATTTATCGTGACTTTTGACCTTGTTAGGAAGCTGTGATCTGAATTTGCAGTGCATATTTATAATTAGCCTCCTTTCAATTGGTATATCATAAGTCACATATAACGCTTATCGTATTTGTTGTGCTTATCATTGAAACTCTTTATATAACAAACTTTAGATCTTGATTTCTATTTTTCTTAGGATATCGTTTACTCATGGGTGCAGAATCTTCTATAGCACTATATCGCGACTAGATGAAGAAACGGGCAGAAAAACGGGGAAACGAGGAAAAGGGAGGGGGAAGGAAGGAAAAAGGAGAGGAAGGAGGAAAAGGAGAGAGAGGGAAGGATGGACTAAAGTTTGGCGTCTGTCTGTCTGACAACCGTGATAAGTGGAAAGTTTTCAAAATCACAAGAAATAAAACAAGCTTATCATGTTTGAAATATATACGTCCAATTACCATGTATTATAAACCATGCAATATTTCATAACAATCGTTGAAGCTGGAAATTCACGCTACAATTTTCTTTTTAAAGCGTACAGTCAGATATTTAAAGCTATCCCAAATCATGAAGTCCACTTTGTTTAGTACTCCTTCTCGTGTTGGTTTCATTCAGCTCCTCAAATTCTCAAAACCACCAATTTAAATTCCCTTTTTCTGCTATAAAATCTTTTCGTACTTACCATATCGCAGTGATGTTGGGCGTTATATGAGAGTTTGGCGAAAAATTTCGTCTCACATTACCTTTCCCAGAATTAGATTTATTTCTTTGTTTTGCATGATATATTCAGTTTCCTTCAGTGCGATTTTAAACTTCATATTTTATTTCCTGCTAATGCTTAACATCCTATTTTAGTTCTGAAGCATTCTTTTTCATAATCAAGTGCAATTAAATAAGTATTATTATTCATTTAAACAGAAGTAAAAGCATAATTACAATTATTCACATTGCTTTTCCTTAACACGCCCACCTGTGCAGCCTTGAATTTTTACGATAGATAATAAGCAACCTTTACCGTTTAACCAGATCAATCGTAGTACCGAAAGAGTCATACGTTATAATGCTTACCAAATAAAGGTGTGCAAATTCATTATTTTCACTCAACCGCGCCTGGAATTGTAAAGCCAACCTAACCGTGATGCATCTATTATTTATAAGTCTCCAATAATTTTGTTTCATTTTCCTTAACTGTAATCACTAGAGAATAAATCATGTATCATGTACATGAAAATTTCATTTCATGTTCCATTCATGTCATTTCATGTAGGCCACATGAAATGGGATTCCAACATGATACATGAAATGAAAATGAATCTTTCACATGAACATGAACAGGAAATGAATTGATATACATGAATTACATGATCAATGATCATGTAAAAATTTGTTAACACACTGGTTATTAATAATAACTACGACTTAACCTAGTTAATAATTGTTATAAAATTCAGTTTAAGTATAAAATTAACATCAAAAAAGTCATATTTTTCTATCTGCTACAAATTATGATTCATTGTCCTCTGCAATATGAATACCAAAAATAGCCACTACAAATGCAATTAAAAAATTAGGAATAAAACAATGCAGAAATCTAATTTATAACTAAAAAATTGTATTTGTAAGCTAATACAAAACAGATATGAGTGTGGGTCAGTGGGAAAACGGATTGATTCACTTACCTTACCTCGTAAGTGAAAAGCAACCATAGTGGAAAATTGTTGACCTATGATCTCCTAAACTACTGATCTTACTGCTAAAAATACTCGATTCAGAAAGTTGTTTATAAATACGTAGACGAAACTGTAGGTAGTCCGAATTTACACACAACATCAATTTATAATGAGCTGATTATATCCGATTAGCATAACGTAAGAGAAAATGACGGCGTTGTAAAAAAATACAGTATGAGGACACTGTAAAGTTACTTACTGCTTTAAATTACTTAATTGAAATCCATACCATACCTTAATACATCTTTCTCTAACAAAGTAACCGTAGATTGCCCTCTTCAATTACTGTATGGATATTGTTTACATTTACATGAAATACATGATCATGTAATTCATTTACATGATTACATGACATGAACTTTCATTTTACGACATGAATTTCATATACATGACATGAACATGAGGATCGCACATGATACATGAAATGACATGCGAAAAGTCTACATGAAATGACATGATTTACTCTCTAGTATTCACTTCTGTTATCTCCAAATTACAAGAAACAACAAGCTCATCCTTAATTTCATGTTTAAAATACACGCGAGTTTATCAAACTGCTTTCTTTTGTTCAAATTTTTACACCATTTTTCCTATTTACGAGACAGATAAGGAAATGTGTTCCTAATCCGTCTATTGTTAGCTTGTAAGATATGCATGATTTGATGGACTTTGACATATGGAAATTTATGTAGATTGGTTCTTCTTTTGTTCTCGTTGGTATAAAATGGGACCCAACTCTGTATTGGGTATTCACTCTTGCTTTGCTCGTTGAGAAGACATGAGCTCAAGAGAAGAATCAGTCTACTGGTTGTTATTTTTGCTGAAAGTATGCAATAAACACAGTAGAATTTGGAAACTTTGTTGTTTGTTTCTTATTTCTTGTTCCTATGAACTTTGTTCTTTTGTTCATTCCCAGAACGGGAAAATAGACTTTCACTTGTGGGAAAGTTCTCGCTTTAGCTCTTATTTGAATTAGAATCATTCTGAACGGAACATTTGTTGATTCCGAGCATTTGCATTGTGCTCAAAGTTCCCGTTTCAGATTCCTCCTGCCGGAGGTGGTCCTTTGTTTTGTACTTTTGAAACCACTGTAGATTGTTGCCGATAGCGTTTGATCGAAGGGCTATTTTGGCGTCTACACTAACGTCCCTTTAACAATGTCGAATCGCGGATTCTTTGTTGGTTTCCGAAGTTAATTGATTGTTTTATACACTTCAAACTATTGTATTTCAGCCAAAGGCGACCGGTTTCGTATTTATTTGCATCTTCAGGCCAAAGTAGTAACTAATTAAAGTTATTATATTATACTGTTACATTTATGCGCGTAAAAAACACTCTTTCACAAGTGAAACGCAACTGTAATGACTGCAATGCGTTTATGTTTTAAATACTTTTGACCTTGTTTCTAATAGGTAATGCATAATTCAAGAGAACTTTTCTGAGCCTCTATGGCACCGACGAATCTACTCGTGTGATCGCCTACCTAGTTTTTATTTTATAGTTCAGAGTTTATGTCTGTCTCTGATAGTTGCACAAATCAGTATGCGTCTTTAAAAGCATCATTACGTTACCTCAAAACAAGGTTGCCATACGACTGATTTTTAAATAAAACGCATGGCAACATGATTTATTGATACCACCTTAACTTGTCTGGCAGACAAATCGGTAGGTGTGCGTTTAGCAATAAAATTAGATTTCGATTTTAGAAGCGATACTTCATTTATTATATTGCGTAAGTGAAATTAAAAATCGAACACATTTGTGTAATTTATCCATTATGCTTATCAGAGTTGGGTTCCCTACTGTCGAGATAAAAGCTTCTTTTCAACTCAATTTGAGCATTTTAACAATTAATTCTTCAGAACTATTTATCCATTTTTTTTGCAGCAGAGGAAATAACTATATAAGAGGAATTAAATGACGGGATGTTTAAATTTCCTTGCTAGCCTTGCATCAAGCGTATCAAATTTTTGTGGAGTGACAGGTTATCGACATAACATTTATCAGAGATTTTCGAATATAAGTGGCAAATATGTGGTTGAAAACATGAAATCGTGTGTATTATATTCGTTTTTAGTTAAAATTAATACCCAATTACTCTACGCAGCATCATAAGACAGTACAAAATTACGCTGATTATCTCGTTATAAACCAAAAGCCTGAACATTCCAAAAACATTAATCATCAAGAAAATTTGGAAAAATTGGTGTTGGTGTTGAGACTCAGGGGAAAGCCGTGCTACTCATTTTCATGAATAAATAATGAATGCCGTAAATAATGAATTCAATAAACCTGCTACTTATCTAAAATTGCCTTCCAACGGAAGACGAGCAACGTGTTCGTATCAACGTTTCCAGCAACAATTCGAACATCTTTTGTTTTTACCGTTATACGTTATGTTGAATTTAAACGGCACACATTGAAACTTATGTCATGTTGTAAATTGAATTTAAAACAGATTAATCATATTCATCCTCTTATTTTGTCATGCAGTGGCTGTTAATTAAGGTTTTACACGTTTCTGTTCCTGCTTCAAGCTGGTTTATTTCTTCTAATACCGCACTCTTTCTAGTTTTAAAAAATACGTTCCCTTCCGGCGGGATATTTCGCAAATAAGCCAAGAGTTAAGCCTTAAATATGGAGAAAATTGGGAAAGGTTTGTGACTGTAATGAGACTTGAGGGGAAAGCGTGCAACTCATTCTTGTGAACGTATCTTGTTAAACAGTATTCATTCGCCGCATTACACATTATGTTGAATATTAACGGCATATACCGAAATCTACTTATTGTAGTAGTAACCCGACTTAAGTATTCCGACTTAAGCAGATTAGTTTTCCCAAGTTCCGCATAGTCACATTGACACAGGTTAATAAGTGCTTAATACGCATTTATAAATGTCTCCGCTTCAAACAGGATCATTGATTCCAATGTCGCACACTTACCAGTTTTAAATGTTGAGCCCTTCCATTAGTTCCAAAACTACTTAACAAAATTTGATTTGAATGCACTCGTCGTTCATGTTTGGGCATGCACAACCCATGTTGGAATGGAAGGTGCATGAAATCTCAAGAGAACCAATTAGGTCATGGTAGCCAAATAGACCTGGTAACATTTCCGTTTATTATAAGAAAATTGTGCTTCTCAGTCGTAATTTGTTGCAGTGTTTATTGTCTTTTTACAATTGGCTTTTGAGGAAGTGTTTGAGGTTTAAATAGTATGGAACAAATGATTTATTGGCATAAGGGAAACTAATATGAAGGTATAATACTTGCGTTATTGTCACGCATTTTACTCAAAATATGCAAGATGAATTTGTTTGCATGAATTACAAAACGCGACCATTATGTCTAAACATGTTTTTCTATGGTATCAAATAATTGAGCATAGTGAACCATTTCTTATTTTGTATTCTTATGAGCGTACCCTGCTAAGCAGTGCAGACTGCATACACTCGCCTCAAAACACGTTGTATTGGCTAGTTATGAACGACACTTATTGTTATCTAAATGTTATATTTCTATGTAATTCCACATACGAGCAAAGTATGTAGCCGATGAGAAGCGGAATTGAGCTATTTGTGTGGCAAAATGTAGACACTTATTTGCTGATACCTACCTACAAATACCTACAAATATTGAGCCGAGTTTAAAACCCAAGAAGTAATGTGATTTTGATACTTTGGCTGGAAAATGACATCGAACTGAGCCTAATTGCATTACGCTGACTATTTGCCAATTATGACCATTTGAAACCTACAGCACACAGTATCACAGCATCATTAAGATGGTATAAATCATTTGCTTTAAATGTCATGCGAGGAAAGGTCCTGATTAGGAAAGAGCCACATAATATCGTTATTTGTTGCAGGTTCGTCAACAGTGTCAGCCACATAAAAGGTAAATATCGGACTTTGTTGGAACCGCGTCGTAAAATTGCCACTACACCTAGCCATAGCTTCCGAAACTTTTTAGAAAGGACATTTACTATGTAGTTCCGACAATTTTCGGTATGCGCCACCCCAAAATACCAATAAACAAACTGAGCAGAGATTGTCCAATTTTTTTGGGACCACCGGTCCCTCGACCCGTTCAAGCAAAAATTGTCAGATTCGGCTGAAAATTTGTACACGTGTACTATATAGCTACCTGATACCTGGAAAAATACTATTTTAAATTTTACTGTTACTAATAACGGTCGTCAGCTGATTGAAAATCTAAAATTGCGAGATTCGGCTGAAAATTTGTAAACGTGTACTACATAGCTTACTGATGCAGAGAAAAATACAATTGTTAAGAATTTAACATTTTACCGTTACTAGTAACGGTCATCAGCTGATTGGATGTAAAACGTCAATCGAAACACACTTTATAGTAGACTTCATTTAGATTTCATTTAGACAAAGACATAATAATACCCCATTCAAAAGGTGCATCGCATTTCGAGCAGCTTTTGGATGGTTAACTGGATTTGGACGGGCGTTACCCTTATGGTATGAGTTTGAAATTAAAAATTGTATTTTCACTCTAACAGAAAGCCACGTGGTGCACGTGTACAACTTTGCAGCTGAATTTGACAGTTTTGGATATTCAATCAGCTGATTACCGTTACTAGTAGCGGTAAATGTAAAGTTATTAAGAAATGTATTTTCCCCTATATCAGTAAGCTATGTAGTACACGTGTAAAAATTGCTTTCTTTGTTAAGTTCCCATTCTGCTCGACTGTCAAGAATGACAACTGAATAGGTGTTTCCTGGGCAAATTAATGAAGTTTCTTTAGGCAGAAGTAAATACGCTAATAAGGACAATCATTCATTGAGTGTAAGATGATACTCTTTATTCAGCTGCTGCCTGCATGTAAAATTCACGCAGATGAAGGCTAATCCAACAGAAAACTACGTTTCAAACAAGAATTTCCAACATTTTAGAGTTTCACCCAACCAAATCATTCCCGTTTGATGTAGTCTCCTAGCGTAGTCCAGTTTCAAAGAATTTGCAAGTCCGATTTGTGCAAAAACCTTACCATTTCGTTTCCATCTGGCATGGAAGCTTTACCCTTGAAGGTTCGAAAAATCCTACCATTACAAACACGACTGTGCATTCAGTAGGCTTAACGCTGTTCCCAATAAGGTATTGAAAATAAGTCATGAACAAATAATTTTTACCACCAGCTTAAGTCATGAGGATTAGATGTTCCATCAAAATTAAATGAAGATACCACAAAAAGTAATTAAAAGTTCTGATTGACTCTTTATGGGTGAAGAGAGGTAATGATGCGACCCAATTCCCCTTTGATAAGTAAGGATGAAATGAAAATCAATAAAGCTACCACAAATGCCGGATACTTCAAACTTTTCATAAGTTTCCCACCCACCTATCTTGATAATTCATTAGAGGATTTTATCCCAACATTTTGTTGAAAAGGACACTCCTTTCTCCCAACTTATAGAATTCTAGAGCAGCTGACGTGCGTATTTTTGGAAATCCAGATTTGATTGAAGTTTAAGGCTTGTGCTGGTGGTTACGACTTTCAACAGCTTTTGGGAATGTCTGCATCAGATTCCACGTCCCAACTCAAAAGGAGTGAGGTACGCTCATTAATGTATAGCTGATTCGTTATGAAACCACAACTGATAAGTAAAGAGTCACATTTTTCGGTAATAGATGTTTGTTTCATGAAACGTTAACATGGACATGTCAGCATGAACAGAAGTATTTAGAATAGGCTGTAGTGTTTTGGTAGAAAGCTACGCATATTGCATGTGCCCTTTTGTAATTTTAGTTTTTAATTAATATCTTCCACTGTCCATCTGCTTCTTTTCATCTCTGCTCATTTGCTCAGGTGGAATATATATAGTAGTTCATCCAAGTTCTCGTGTGATCTATTCCAATTTACTTTGGTTGAGCTAACATCCCACACATGACATTTTTTGCTGATGAATTTCTCAGAATCCAATTCAGAAATGTTTCATAATACCAACGTCGAAAGTCACCAGAAACGCGATCACATGAAAATAATTCCCGAAAATAAAATATCAAAACAAAATTCCATGAATAGGCGAACCAATCAACCCTGTTTTGCTTTGCAGTTGGAAGTAAAACATGTTTATATAGTTCGTGACTCCTCAATAACCATTTCCTCTTCAATTTATATTTAAGTAACCCCAATTAATTTAGACAGTGAGTAATACGACTTGTTGACTCATCACAAAAATGTTCACCTTGAATACATTACAGATACAATATTTGTAGTGCAGTTCCATTTGCCACGTGTTTCTTTAATTACAAACTGCTCCAATGAGTAAGAAAACCTGGGGATGTGCTTAATCAAGTTCAGTTGTGTATCAGTTCCGTTTCTACGGAACTTTTTGATTGGGACTAATGATTTGTCATGATTTCCAAAGAGGCTATACGTTTGTTATTTATATTTAAGTGCACACATACCAAATCTTGTATCCTTTCTTGTTAGGCTATTCATTTATCCTTGTCTTTTGCGAGCTGAGGAGAAACCCATTCAGAATCGAAGTGGCTTCTTACCATCGCGATTCCTACCTGAATGAAATAAAAAGGAAGCCTATAAAACGAGCATTCACCCATGACCAACTCCAAGCGACTCATCTCTGTCAATCATTCTTCTAAAAAAACTATACTTTCTCTTTATCCGTCTGGATGTTAGCATATCTTACAAGTGTGTACAAATAAAACATGTACGAATTATACACGCTGCTTGGCACTATATTGCACTTCCTTTTTGGATGGATTTTTATTTACTGTAGAATTGATTTCCGCCTCAATACAATCCTGCATGGATTGGATAGAAACGAGATGTGATACACGTGATTGCATGCGCTGCCTTCGTGATCCTGAATGGAATCAGATTATTATTGAAATTGCCCTCTCCTTCTCCTCTATTGCTTCTTTTCGAATGGTAATCCGAGGAAACATTCCGCCTTGAAGCAATCTCACGTTTGGAACTCATGTTTTTACCGTGATCATTCATGTTTTGCACCCAAATGTCCACGACTACATCTTGTGCCCTAGTTGTCAATGAATTTTAACACTTTTTTTTACTTTAGACCACATTCTTTCATATAATCCTTACACATGAAGTTTTGACATTCTAAGAACTTGTCGCTTGCAGATTTGTATGGGGTGTTTAGAAACTGCGTTTAAACTGTATTCCATGAAAATTACTATAAAAGCTATTATGAAAACTGCATCATGCTTTCCTGTAATACATCCTCGTGAAAAGGCTCTTCATAGCCCATCTTGAAAAGCCTATTTTATGTAATGAAGGGGATAATCACATGTCACAAATACCTTTCATGTAAACAAAAAGGAGATTAAATGGAACTAATGGAAAAAGTTAGCATGTATTTCTTCGATTAAGTTTTACTGCCATTCCAGCTAATCTTCAACCAGTTTGTGGCTAGAAATCCCGATAGCATAAGCGACTCAATGAATTGAAACAAAAATTCTCTCAAGTTTTGAGGGATATAACCAGGCATGGGCAAAATACATGTATTTTAAATACAGTGTATTTCAAATACGTATTTTAAATACATTTTTGTATTTTGTATTTAGTATTTTGTTGAATTTGGGAGCCAATGTATTTGAAATACATTTGTATTTTGGAGCAATACCAAAAATTGTATTTTAAATACAAAATACATTTGAAAATACTTTTCGTATTGCCAAGAGTAGGTTCGCAGCTTTGAGTGTGGCTTTATTGGAAATTGACGCTAACTTTAGTGTCATCGATCATTTTATTTGCATTACTTAACTTATTTATAGCAATTGAGTTACTTTTATGGATCATTTTATGCACTAACGTCAAGTCATAAACGCTTATAAGGAAAATTAGTTAATTAGGATCCTAAATTGTGCTGCCTACCCGATTTAGTTCATGTTAGAATGTGTAAATCATTAAATAAAAACAAGTATGTTCACATATTTAAAAATTCCTTGTTAGGTATACGTCACTGTCAATTCTGAACAGCAATACTTAATAAAAATGCGAATTAATCAAGATAAGTTTATCCAAGTACACCCAAATGTATAATTTCTAAACACTGACTGATCGAGGAACATTAAATTTGTATTTGTAACACTGTCAAAAGACAATTACAGACTTTCTGCACATAGTGCATGAAATGTATTTTGTGTATCAAATACAGTATTTGAAATACAGTATTTTGTATTTTGTATTTGGAGCTATTTTTGGCAAATGTATTTCAAATACAAAAGTATTTTGAACCTACGAGAGTATTTTGTATTTAGTATTTTGTATCTGCACATAGAGTATTTTGCCCATGCCTGGATATAATGCAGTAAAGCGCGTAAAATTTACGACATCATTGAACTCCTATCCCGCTGTTCTTGGAATTGTTTTCTGGAACAAGAACACATGAAGATATGAAGGTATTTTTGTAGTAGTAAATAAAACAGTCTGCAGTTGTAAAAGTACTAAATTCAAACAAGTGTGGTCGGGTTGGATTTTCAAATTGAAAAACTTACATGATCCTCTAGTAGGAGTAAGCACAAACAGGCTGCACTTTTCACGCTAAAAAGACAATTTATCATTGTTGACTTTCGCCTTTTTAATATTTAAAATGATGGTAGACATGTTTTTTTGGCTTAAGAGGTGTATAATAACTTTATTTTCGAGCTTTCGTCAACTAAGCGGTGACATTTTCAAGAAAATGTTCAACTTTGAAAAATTTGAGATAACATCAACGATAAAATTGCTATAATGTTAATTAATTTTAGCAGGAATGGTAACCATTGTGAACTGATGTCCAGACCGTCATTTCTATTCATCATTTTCTTAGTCATTTTTGTCTTTCTGATGTATAGTGTTCTTGAATTTCCTTTGGAAATGTCGTGGTTCTTTATTGATGATGGCGATGGAGCCAGTTTGAATTGAGTGACCAGGGTTGTTGAACTCATGCTCAGCAAGTGGGGATTGAATTATTCTTCCATTTTTGATGTCTCCTTCATGTTCTTTTTGGCGTACTTGCAAATCTCGTTTGGTTCTCCAACGTATTCTGATCCACAATTGCATGAGAGAGCGTAAATTCCTGAATTTACTCGTTTTTCGTTTGTCTTTATAGTTTGAGACAAATAGTGTAAGTTTTGACCAGTGTAATAGCCTAGGTTTCTGTCCAAATTAGTTCGAATAATGTTTGCAACTTGGTATGTGATTGGTCCACAATATGGAATGGCACACCACTTTTCTTCTTTAGATGTTTGAGATTTTCCGTTTGTTGTGGGTCGTTTCTTCATCTCTTCAATTCTTTTTGAACTATTGTGGGAGGATAACCATTCTTTATCAGTATTTGTTCGATGAATTCAAGTTCGTTTTTAAGAGATTTTGAATCACAAATTCGAAAAGCTCTGGTCACAAGGGAGTCTATTACTGCTATTTTCTGACTGCGGTGATGATGGGATGTCCAATCTAGATAACGATTACTATGTGTATTTTTCCTGTATACTTGTCGATTCAGTGTTCCGTCTTGGTTCTTTTTTAGAGTTACATCCAGGAAATTAATAGTTTCGTTTTCTATATCTCCCTCGTCAAATGTGAATTTTAAGCCTCCGGGTTGATTGTTGAGAAGTTCCAGTATTTTTGGTCTAGTTCTTTTTCGGATTATCGCAAAAACATCATCTACCATTCTCAGCCAATATTTTATGTTGGAATTACCAGGGATGATATTATTTTCCATTTCTTGTAGAAAACTCTCAGCTAAAACTGGAGAAAGTGGGCTTCCCATTGGTAATCCTTCCTCTTGATTGTAGAATGATCCCCTCCAGGTGAAATAGTTGTCTAAGCATATTCTTAGTAAATTCATTATGTCATCTATTTCTAGTTTTTCTGCATACTTTTTCCAGTTGGGTGTTTCTTCAAGTTTCTTTCTTATGATTTTTAGCGTTGGTGTTATTGGTACATTTGTGAAAAGAGAAGTCACATCAAATGATATCATCATGTCCATTGAGTCTAGTCTTACGTCTTTGATACGTTCAATGAAGTCATAAGAATTTTTCAGAGTGTATTTATGTCCTTTGCTTAATGTTCCCAAAATAGGTTTGAGATACAAGCTTAGGTTGTAGCATGGGGAGTGTCTGTAGTCAACAACTGGTCTCAATGGATTGTTTTCTTTATGAATTTTGGGAACTCCATATATTCTTGGACAGACTTCTTCGAACGGTTTGAGGCGGTACATGGTTTGTGGTGATATCTTCTTTTCTTCACAAATTGTTTGTAATAATTTCTTAGTTTTTTCGAAGTGATCTTTGGTTGGATTCGTATTGTTACATGTGTTTTTGTATGGACCATCAGATATGATAAAATCCATTTTTTCTTCGTGTTCATTTCTATCCATGATCACTGTTGTATTTCCTTTGTCAGCTCTTACGATAATAATTGTTCTGTCTTGTTTAAGTGATTTAATCGAAGATTTGATCCAGTTTGGTATTCTTTGTTGAGTAAGTTGATTTTGTGAATGACTTGAGATTAATGCGTGGGATACTTGACTTCTTACATTGTTTTTCTCTGTTTCCCCAAATTCCTGATCGTCTATTTCAGATAGTATTTTTTCTACACTCATCGCCGTCTCAAGTATTTTCTTATTGTGATTTTTCTGGAAGGGCATAGTTTAGTCCTAAGCTGAGAGTCGCTAATTCCGATTCGGAGAGTTCTTTTCGGCTTAAGTTTTCTACGCATTTTGGGACAGAAGACAGAATTCTGTTGATTTGTTTTGAATCTTCTTTTTCCAATCTGATTGTTAGTTTTTGTAATTTCTTGATGTGAGTGTTCTTGCTTGATTGATGAACACGGTTACTCTTGAGGTAATTCAGTTGACAAGCTTCATGGAATATGCCAGGGATGGTTAAATTAAGGTTGTTCTGAATTTCCAACATTGTTCTTTTTGCTTGGTTGACTTCTTTGTACGCGTTGGTTATTTCATCATTTAATGTGCGTTTTTCCAATCGTGATTTGAGTGAAATGGCGGTTTGGCTAGGTTTCTTGACTGGTGGTAATTGTGTTTTTACACAATCTGGAGTCAGTCCAATTTTTCGGCATCTTTTTAGAAATACTATCCTGTTGAGATTTTTTGTGGTCTTGATTTTAATTTTTTCAAATTTGCGAACCAATTCATAATGATTCAGGCCAGGTATTCTTTTGAGATCTTCAGTGATTTCTTTCCAACCCCTAGGTATTATAGTAGACATGTTTTTTGGCTTAAGAGGTGGTATAATAACTTTATTTTCGAGCTTTCGTCAACTAAGCGGTGACATTTTCAAGAAAATGTTCAACTTTGAAAAATTTGAGATAACATCAACGATAAAATTTGGAATAATATTATAACCGATATAATGTTAGATTAATTTCAGCAGGAATGGTAACCATTGTGAACTGATGTCCAGACCGTCATTTCTATTCATTATTTTCTTAGTCATCTTTGTCTTTCTGATGTATAGTGCTTCTTTGAATTTCCTTTGGAAATGTCGTGGTTCTTTATTGATTTAAATGATGCTTTTACCATGACATAGTTTTTATTTCACTTGCGCAAACGTTTTTCAGCATGAGGCTTCTTTGATCCACATACATATAATGTATATTCATATTTAAATATTTAAAACTAGAATATTTGTTTATTTACTAAAACAGAAATTATGTTAAATTGGTTGTATGTCGATATGTGATGAACCTTATGGAACTGGAAGTGTATTTAAGGCGAAGCATGAGGCATGACAATTTCACTCTTTATTTTATCTTGGATGGCGTCCCTACTGGTGGAGTGAGTGAGCGATTCACTATTCTCGATAGTAGGTAACACAGTGTGTGATTCACGTGTATCGACGCTACTACGGTTTCCTTATGATTTTGGAGATGATTCTTATGATTTTTTAAACATATACTGTTGGGAATGCACTTAAACTAACCGTCCAAATGCTTTCCGTTGTTCAGATGTGAAGGATGCTTGAAATAAGCGATTATGACACAAACACAAGTAGAATTTGATTGTTATTAACTCAAAACTTTCTATTGATTTATTCAATTTAAATCACTCAATATCTTCCTCATTTAATACTCTCAATAAACATCTCAATTGACCTATGATCAATATTAACTCGACTCGACCTCTCAATAATATATCTACTGATTTTCTCAATCTAACTCAACTTCTGAACTCAATTAGACTCTACTTTTTATCTCAATTCATTAACTGAACCCTCTCAGTCAAACTATATTCCTTTACCTCAATTAACTGTACTGAATATCTCGACTAGTTTACTCTACTTCAAATCTTCAAGGATATTAACTCGTGTGGATACTTCCACAACTAACTCAGTTGACCTATTTCAACAATTAACCCAATTTACATCTCAGTAATTCACTCTTTAACTAGAATTACTATCTACTATATAATTAGCTCTATCTCAATTACGTCACCTCGACTAAACTCTCTAATTAACTCTGTTAATCTTACAAATTAACCCTGAACTATCTTCTCTTGAACGCAAATCACTTCAACTTCCTCTCTCTTCTCGTCTGATCGACTTGCGTTCGCTCCTCGACTCTACTCTGAATAATGATCGACAGTCACATCGACTGAGCTCCTCTCTTTTTCTCTCAACGCATACCAGGCCTGGTTCATATACTTCCACTCACGTTTACTCTATGACTTCTTAGATACACAGTTCAGTGTTGTAATATCCTCGGACAAATATATTACATCTCGGACAAATAGTCTTATATACATATTTAAACTAATTATTACTTAACACCTTTGGTGTCCGAATAATTTCTTGGCCTATCTGATACAGAAAACGATTCTCACAAGCTAAGATAAACATTACTCTTACAAATAAACGGTCTCACAGTCATTTTTGAGCAATCATGAACTCAAAATAACAACATCTCATAGGCTATAACAAAACCAACTTCATCTGCACTTCATACTTACTTCATAGACTTCTCTATCCCTAATTTTAATAGGAATGTTCATTGCAATTCCAACATCCTCCCACCAATTAAACAACGGTAGTTGGTTTAATTCTACCTAAACTCTTCTAGTTCCTTTTCTCTCTACTTCTATGGGTATGTGGGAAAACAAACCTCCGACTAACCTTACTTCTAGGAACTACCTTGGAGGATAAAAAACCACATACAACTCCCCCAAAACAAAACTCAAAGCTAAGGGAGTCCCATTCGGCCAAAATTAAACTTAATTCATTATTTCATCAATAAATACCTTCACTACTTTATACTCTTAAGTACTCAAATTACATCAATTATACATACACAATTATATATTATACAAATAACATCATTTCATATTAACACATCAACAACTCTCATAATTCTGAATATTTCAGTCTACAACCTTGTATTCCAAATTGCAAGTTTCACAAACATTTTAACACTCTCTGAAATGAATTTAAGATTTTCTCTGCATCTACTTCCGTCTTCTATGCTCTGTTCAAGCATGTCATAACTCTAAACATTTAAGTCACTATCTTAAAGCATGAACATCGACTTCAAAAATCAATAACGTTAGTTGGAATTAACCCTTTCTCAAATTGCTTTCTACTATATCATTCTTAAACAATTTCCTATTGTTTAAAACATCTCATCAGTTGAAACTATTATTTGATTTGAAGAAAACGTCTTACTAGCTTACATCGCATTCTAACGGAAACTGTTACTCAAAATACTTCATGCGCTAATAAACATTTTGCAAAATTCTTTCTACTGTGCTTTCCTTAAACTTTCGTCTTTCATTTACGATGAAAAGCTAAACTTCCGAATATTCTATATCAACGTTAATCATCGTACAAGCTAATAGCTTGCAAAAAACAAGAAATCCTTTCATTTAAGAAAAAACTATTAACATCTACTTCTAAAACTTTGACTTCTACTGTTCAAAGACCCATTACTTCATACAAGAATACTTATAAACATCTGCTTCTACTGCTTTAACGTCTATCAGTCAAATGACTCACTACTTCTACTTTTTCAAATGGAAATACAGGTAACTTAAATTGTTACATAAATTAAACCGTAATAATCTCACGGATTCCAGAACACTTCTCCTCAGTTTCTCGAACGATGTTTCCACGCGAAAGATGTTTCTCCACCTCCCACCGTGTTGAACAAACGCTGAGCTGCTTCAGTATGTACTTCGACGCACCGTTTTGGCACACTTCATCGTCTCCATACCAGATGAATACAACTTCAGATTTCTAAAACAAACTCAATAAAAACTCCTCAGTTATGTCATGACAAATAAATGGTACGTATCTCAAACGGCATTCGTCATCAGCACAACTGGCTCGCTTCTCAGCACATCCTTCAAGTTTGCTAACTTCATCGTGACTGCCTTCCAGACCACTTCTGTCATTGACGTCCTGGGATGTTATTCTGCATCGAGACTGTCAATATTATCACAAAGAAAAGCTCATCGCATAGTTAACATTTAAGCATTCATTCATTTCATATATAACTTAATCAGACATGAATCAACTCATAAACCTCATTCACCTCAATTATTCCTCAAACTTAAACCTCAAACTTCATTTCATTGCTACTTTCAGCCGTCATTGCTATCATCACTGATTACTCAACGCTACTTCGGCAATAATACGATGCTACTTTGACAGCTCAAATGTAACTTCAGCGATACCTCAAACGCTACTTCAGCGACAACTCAAACTCTACTTCCGAGATAACTCAAACGCTACTTCAGCGCGCGATAACTCTTTTGCTAGCTAAGCAATGATTAAAATGCTAGTTATCGATAACTACAACTTCTCTTCAGAGTGATCACTCAATGCAAATCGCAATCATCAATTCATCAATACTACATTCAGCGTTCACTTTATGCTACTTTCAGCGGTCACGTTATGCTACTTTCAGCGGTCACTTTATGCTACTTTCAGCGGTCACTTGATGCTACTTTCAGCGGTCACATTATGCTACTTTCAGCGGTCACTTATGCTACTTTCAGCGACCGCACTCAGACTTAACACTACTCATGAGCAGACTACAAAGTCCATGCAATTATATAATTATCATGAACAAAACAAGGACAGAGAACTTACATCGTCTGTGTCCTTACGTCACAGCTGATACCTTCACAGTCAGCAAACTACCGTAGCACATCTCGAACAAGGCCATTTGTCCTTTGCACTCTTCAGATTCCTCTCGACCTCCATCGTACTCGTCACGGAGCCCATCACAACCGTCTGTTAGAATTCTTCATTAATCCTTTACTCAAATATTTGAATAAGAGGCAAAACATCCAATTACATTCCTCACATCAAAATAAACATCAATGACATGACATTATATATATCATCATCATATTTCAAACTTGTCTATAATATTTCTTATCAAAAAAGTCGTCAAGAACCATTTCCTCCTGCAATGGAATCTCTTCTGGCCATCATAACGATCCTTCTGGCGTAGGTAAACCTCTTGGTCTCCCACTTTTCTTGCTTCGCAGTACTTCACAAGTCCTCAGTCGTCAAAATCTTGAATAACTGCACATTTTAACTATCTTCATATCGTCCTTGCACAAATCTGTTGACTTTCCAGATATCTTCAACGTCATTTCACTAATCTGCTTAACGTCCAGACATCTTCAACTTCCTTGCAAATATCTGGTTATAATCCAGATGTCTTCAACGTCCAAACACAAATCTGGTAAACTTTCAGATATCTTTGAAGTCCTTGCACTAATCTGGTTAACTCCCAGATGTCTTGGACGTCCAACATAAATCTGGTTAACTTCCAGATAACTTCAACGTCCTTGCACTAATCTGGATATAAACCAGATGTCAGCAAACTTTAAACACAAATCTGGTTAACTTCCAGATATCTTCAAAAGTCCATACACATATCCGGTTAGAACCGGATGTCGTTTTCACTTCTAGCTTATCAAGATCCTTCACAATCACGTCGGGGTCACCATAAATGTTGGGAATGCACTTAAACTAACCATATACTTTCTTTTGAATTAGAATTGATATTACTTGTGTGTGCGAACCCTATACATTTCTTTCAATATAACATAGAACGTTATAGACAGAAAATTTTAGAATTAGACAATTAAAGAAATTAAGGAAAAACACCCTGGAAAAACTTATTACCGGTTACAGCAAAATATTACGATTTGTTAGGGATCTAACTATCTTTCTAAAAAATAATTTGCTAAATATTTCAACTTTGGCAACACATTCATGAATTTAATTTTCTACGATTCGGTGAAGCCCAAAGAAGCTTGATTGAATTGAAAAACACACACGATTCTTTCATTACGATCCTCTTAATTCAAGTTCTATATTAAGGCATGTGATTGCTTCAGCAGTATAAATAGAAGTGCAAATGTATGTTTGACAAGCAAAGCAAATATATAAATCAATGTATTCATGAGTCTATTTTAAAAATGACATGCTATTTTTTGTAATTAATTTAAAGTTTCGCAACTTTCACTTTAAAATTTCCCTCAATTATAGTTATTTTATTAATGGCTATACTTCAATTTTGCAAAAAGGGGAAACAGTATCTTAGCACAGTACGTTGTTTATGCTTTTCAAAATATGAAATGATTTCTGAGAACATAATTAAAAAAGCAATCAATAAAACTGCATGCCGGTGAGAATTCTTGAAAATTAGTTTGAGTTTGGATCAAGATAATGTATTAACACAGCCACAATGTAAAACCATAGGATGGGCTAATCAAGGCTAATTAATAATATAAAACTTGTCATTGTTTAGGACAAAGTGGGCGCAAGCGGACTTCCCTGAATCTGTGGATGTATTACTTTTTACACGTTGAATTTCTATAAAATCGGTGTAAAAACATGTTGTATTCATTGCTTTCTTCTACTAGCAAATAATATTCGTGTTTAATTTGTCTTTCAATATAATAAATTCATTTTTTTAGAGTATTACATCTGCTTACACGTCTCACACAGATTAGTCCTTGATGTCACCCATTAGATGCACATAAACTAGAGAGATGGAAAATGCAAGGATTTATACAGAAAAAAGAAAATGCAGATAGAGTTTCATAGACATTTATTACATGTTTCTCTACTACAATGTAATAATTAGATGCGACAAAATTTAATTAAACTCCGTAATGATTTTTAAAACGTTTCTTACATGCCTGCAATGGCAAAGTTTTAGTCCTTTGAAAACTGTCAATAATATGCTGATTAGAACTGAAGAACTAATTCAGCTGACAGTAGACATAATGCAGAGCTTCCGTTTTCTTGACGATTGCTTAAAGATTACGTCTTCATTGAAAACAGATTTACCAGGTGTGTAATACTTGTCTAATCTGGTATAAATCTTACGGAAGATCCCATAACTTGATCATTTCTTTCGATTGCTCGATTGGCCCAAAATGCAAAGCTAATGTTTTGCCTAATAAATCTCTCAAAATCTAATATAACAACCAATCAATAATTTTGCAAGCTGGCGAGTATTCTTTGAAAGACGTTTGCGATTGAATCAACAAAAAATATTCATAAAGCCACAATAGTAAATCCTACGATGTGTTAATCTAAGCATTAACTCGCACATACTCAAGTATTTCATCCTACATTTACCGAATACTCTGCAGTGCTCTCTGGACCTCCTCAATATAAACTTTATGACAGATTGAATTTCTACTTAAATGGTGTCATAACATATTATAATGGTTGGTTTGGTCAGCTAGCATATAAATACGTATTTAATATTCCAATTTAATTTCAATATAATCAATTAATTTTCTGAGTGTATCGCAGCTGCTTCTTACTCCTACAAAGATAAATCCTTGATAGTCACACATAGGCTACATATAATCTGGAGAGATAGCAAGTGCAAATAACAGAAAAAAACAAATGCACACGGAATTGTATTTAAATATTCTTATCACGTTAGTTAATAACTGCGAGTGAAAAATAAGCATACTATGAGCCTTCTCGGACCTTTTTGTGGAATATATCAGTTTGTTACGAACTTCCTGCCGATTACTAATGGTTTTGAAAGATTCCATGACGCTAAACGCATGCTGTTTCATTGAGGTACCACATCTAAGAAATCCGGCTCCTTTTTAGTAAGCACTTCGAAAATCCTCCCCATTTTGTTAGCGAAGAAGTTCACCCGATACCCAAAAGTGAAGCGACTTCTTGTCTTTCAAATGCCAACCCGAAATATAATGCAATAATAGCTATAAAAAGCATTCGCACAAACATGCTTTCTCTTTTATCTTTTTCGTGTTGGATTTCCTCGCAAGTAAACATATAAACAATCATATCTAACAAAGGAAGTCACGTATGAATTACACACACTTCTTTGCACATCATTATGTTGTACGTTTTGTAGACGAGTGATTGGTGTTAATTTTCAATTTTAACTGTTCAACGAAAGCCATCTGAATGCACTATGACTTACGGATTACATCCAAATGCAAAACTGCCAGTATCTCAGTTCTGGTGTGCGGCAATGGATTTGCATAGTTATAGTGATTTTAGGAATTGGAAGGAAGATGCTATCTAATTTTGAGAGAATGCGATGAAACCCTGAAGTCTTTCCTAGGAATTTACCGATCCTCGGACAACTTTCCCTGGACTGCTTAAAGTACCCCGGTTTCAATGCGAGAAGAACAATTACTTTTAGTATTTCGTGGTCAAAAGAAAGTCCTTTTAGTTTTTTTCGTTTCATTTTTCAAGCTACCGAGTAAGCTTATTCATAAGCTTCAGAATTCAGAATAATGGATCACGGAATTACATCATTGACCTGTGTAAGTAAAACCATGTGTTGCATGTTCTTATTCCAAATCAGTTGTTTTTATGATAAGATTAGATGAAACTAGTATGTCTACTTACTCTTAATCATATACTTACGGGTAGTTTACGATCTCCCCATCTTTCTTGTTCATGAAAAAGAAACATTCCGGTATAGTCTAGAGGTGTGCAGAAACCTTACATAATAATAAGTAAGGGACTTTTAAAACAACAAACTATTTTTCCTTTCCCTGTAAATCTTTTCTCAGAAACGTATAATATGCAGTCGGATATTTGCTGCCTTAAGTGGTGGAAAACTTATCACATTTATATATATCACGCAGCTGGAGTCAACATATGAGTATGGTAATACGAAGCAGAGATAAATTCTTTCCTGTGTTCTTCCTTTTTTCATTTGAAGTTGCGGAAATGAATGAAGGTATTAAAAGAAGCAATGCAAAGAAAAAGTATTGGTGCAGCAGAAAGTTTTGCAACAAGCTATTGCTAGAACTTATGAAAAAGAGTTCCAGTAACAAACTAAACTGATCACGTTGTCGAGAGTCTTCTTAGGAAATCCCACACAAGTGTGAAAAATCATTGGAACTTTTTACGCCCAGTGTTTAATTGGAAAAGGAATGTGCACAAGTTACACAGCTTGAGATATAATTCAGATATTTTCATTGCAAAAACAATTTAAATTCTACCGGCAAATCTTTCTTAATTTTTAGTATTACAACTAATTTGTATTGCATATTTGTTGAAGGTCGAATAAACCACCTTATATCTTTCACGCCATGCGTCCCAAGATTTGGAGTCTTACCGACTCCACACGTAATATGAAGACAGTTTTGGTTTAAACGTTGTCGGCGTTAAATTAGCGTTTAATATCGAATCGTATTATATTTGAAATGTATCGATTAATGCCACACAAAGCAATTGACTGCACAAATATTTCAGGAAGTTATTATGAATTCGAAAAAATCGGCATCACAATTGATACGAAAAAATATAGAAATCTGTGAGAGGGCACGCCAGAAGCAATCTTTTGGAAGACATAATATACATTAGCTTGTGACTCAAAGCAAACCCTACTTATATTGGGAAGGGTTAGGGGGAAATGCCGACTAATAAAGAAATAGTTACAACAATAAGTATGATAATATTGAATAAATGTCTTTTACCGGGAAACAAAAATGCAAATGCCAAGCAATACTACGATTCATTCTATTGTTTAGAAGTTAGTAAGTCATGAGTTATTTTCCGTGCCCTTCTCCTAAAAACAAATCCTTTCCACCAGAATGGATTGAAATTTTGAACAGTGAGTTATAGTAGTATGTTCATGACGAGGTATGTATCTAGTAAGGTGTAAGTACGACATTCATAATTATCTACTAATTAAATGAGAAGGAAAGGGGAATAAAGTAATAGTTTTCATTGGGGATGGAGGAAACAACTAGTTGTCCTGCTTATCATGCATATATTTGCAAAATCTTCCGTCTTGCAAATAAAACAATAAAAAAAACAAAATCTCGCTTTATCAAGTGTTACGCCAACACCAGATTTGGCAACAGAAATATTAATTTGAAAATTGAGCAGGTTTCAGCTTTTGGCGTGGTTGGTTCGTGGCCGGTGTATTTTTGTCTGGAATATTTTCATGGGTTTACCGATGTGTTTTGGCGCTTTTGAAGAATAATGCAGGTTTCACTTGCTTCCGTTACTAGTCAGTTTGAATTTTAGAATTAATACATTTTCGAGCAATTTTAAAGACATTGCTTTTACTACCATATATAACCGTCTTGGACTTGATGGATGGTGTTTCTTCTGTACTACTTCTTTCAACGGTCATTGTATCAAGATTGTTACGTATGTCAGTTCCCGAGATCAGTTCAACTGCTTCAAGGCTTCAGAGTGCATAATGAGTAGCTAGTTCTGAATCTCATTCTGTTATATGGCTTAGGCGTTCTTAAAAGCGTTTTGTATTTGTAAATGTGTCTACAATGTAACCTATCAACGCTGCTGTTCTTTAAGAGACAGCACGAATGGTGTTCCAGAAGAATCCTATCTAGTATAAGTTGTGATACAATTTGGTCTACTTTGTTCCTCAGTTTCAGAGTTTTCTATAGTAGAGTAGGATCCAGACTGTATAAAAATTCGATTCACATTACTTTTATTTTAAATTTTACACTACTACTATTTCCGGGACTGATAGGAAAAAATCTGTTAATATACCTTTTTTAGCTTGTAAGATTGTAAAGTTAAAATTTGCCAAATACTCGAAAGAGCTTTTCTGTTGTTATATGATTATGTACAGTAGAGTAGACTACGTTTCCAGTAAGCTCTGAATTTGTTGTTTGTTTTTGCATAATTAAGGTATTTTTTAATGATAAAAGTTAAAGTGAAAGTTAAGATCATGTAACATGACAAATTTTATCAAGTTTCCGTTCAACAATAATTTTTCTGAAATAAACCAATTTATAAATTAGCTCACAACATATGTTAAGGCAGTGAGCCGTTTTAAAATTTCACCCATTCAATCTAATATGCAAAAATTCTAGGTAAATTGAACATTGAGTCCTATGAACGCTTAATGAAACAAAATGACTGATAGATAAAAAAACAATTCAATTAAGGTGCACTATGCAATATGATATGCAACAGGTATAGAAGCAGCAATGAAAGGCTTTCCTTCACGTGACGTTCAACTTGCATAATAACTTCCAGACATCATTAATATCACCCTCTTTTGTTGTCGTCAATTGAAGCTATAAATAATTTTTCTCACACTTTCCTTTTGATAACAATTATGATATAAAACATTACGATTGTCACAGTTATGTAGAAAGAGCAATGAAATTTTTCCGAAGGAATGTGTTCATGTTCATTGCACATGATGTTGTATAAACGATTTTTGTGATCTAACCATTGCGAAAGAAGAGAAATGGCCGATTATATTTATCTTCAAGAATCAGTTTCATTGCATGACAAAATACACATAAAAATAAGTGAAAGCAAGCAATGGAAATAATAGCATACAGGCGCAGGACGACGATATTTCATCATCTTTGGTATCAACAAGTTTCGGAATCTATAATATTCCTCCGAATTTCGTTGCTTGTACACGCACGTGCATAATGTCGGTAAATGATTTTGTTATTGTACTTTGAAATACTAATATTTACTATCACTTAACAAAGTCTTAAATACTAAGCTCCTTAAAGGAAACTGTTAGAATATCACTGAATTTCCTTTCGGTAAAGCACTTTCCCTTAGTCGAAAACTTATAATATAACAAGATCACTGTAATTAACTGATTCAATTGGGAAGGCTGATGTAAATGAAACACCTATACCTTCTCCATCACAAGCCTATGTAATATTACACACGATATAACACTACGGTTATATTTTGCATGCAGCTGCAAAGCAAATACGAGATCGAAATACTAATATTAAGTGGGATCTAGTGCCGAATACATGTACTCAGGCTCTCTATTATGGAATCAGCGGTATCAACGCAAAAATATTTTAATGGTTTGATTTGATTCCACCATAGCTTTTTAGGCATCAGAAATTTAAATAGTTAGTACATAGATTTCAAGTTTCTTAGAATTTACTTCCTGAATAATCCTAAAACCAGCTATGTAAGATTTCCGCATTGCCTACTCACTTAAACTTGACGCTACAATTCCATTTTGATTAACGATTACGAACCTGAGAATTAACGAGAGATCACACTCCGTTGGGAGAAAGATAACAAACGGGCAACGTTTTTCCGTCATCCAATTATGGTAAAATCCGGATAGAACGAAGTTGTAGAACGCAGTTGAAAGCTTCATGGGAAAGTCCTCAATCACCATACTCACAAAAAAATGTTCAAAACATGCATCATAATGTGGTACTTCGTAAAAATAACGATTAACGTGCCATTGAAAATCACCCGATAATTAAAATGTTCGTTAACAACACAGGCACAATGTATGTCAACGTACAGGAAGCATGTAATAAGAAATACATTCCAAGTTGCACTTGAAAACTAAGGCTCACATACATATCATCAAAACGTGGCGATAAATAGAAATTTGGAGTTGAAAAAAGGGTAATTTATATCTTCCACATAATGAGAACCGTTCCTCACATAAAGGTCTGCTTTTGGTTGCTTTTCTCTTGCTCCATAACCATCAAATTTGCTCCAATTTTCGGAATTCCTTCATTTCGTATTGAATTGCGTCTTTGGTGTAATATCCATCTTTTGATGCAATTAATGGGACATTTTATGACAGTAAAGATAGGAATAGAGTTGCGTTAAAGACAATTTTTAAAATTATGACAAGTGCATGTCCAACTTGAAGTCCAACAGTATGACCTTCAATTATTTTTGAGAAAGCTAACTAGCTTATTTCTAAAATTAATGATAATGAAGCTCGATATTTTTACTTCAGGAAGGATTGTTTAAACCCAATAGAAAATTTTGGTAAATTAATACATTTCACATGAAAGTAATTTTTCTTCTTTCTACGATTAAGTTAAGATGACTTACTCCAAAAATGAAAGTGGAAAAAGAGATGACAAAGATGATGATATCTCTCTTGCAATTTGATGTTTTATTTTGTTTGGTGGCCTGTGTAGCTTTGTAGTTGGATAAAATTACGGGGGAAAGTTAACATGTGCATATCTTCACCGGTTTTAATTAACAATGATTCATAGAATACCAGCAAGCAACTTATCGTTAAAAAAATGAATCTGTATGATTGCACAATTAAACTTGGCTTGGATGAGCATCAGACATATTACTTTACAGCTTTAATGATAAAGATGATTTGAGAATATAGTCTGACTTGAGACGACATAACATGTATAGATTCCATATATATCAGATTTGGCATGAATACAGTCGGGAATTCTATTATGATGAGGTTCGTGCTAGTGTAAGCAATAAGAACGCCTACTCAAAATAGCGTACACGCGCGTGAGCTCTATAATCGTAACAATTGCATTTGTTTATATCCATACCCTGATACGTGATGTTAATATGTACCTATACATTGCAAAATCTTTCAATTCTAAGAAAATCTTGTAAGAAATCTGCAGACTTGAATGAAAGGAGAAAAGATATTTCGCGTTTATACCTACTAGTTTTTTATACAGCAGCCGTTAATTCTGTATGCAGCAGTAAAATTAGATCGTTTTTTCACTTCAACTGCAACTGCTGTATGCAAATGGCTAATTTTTATTTTTGGCATAAAGCGGTTTAATAATGTAGACAGCTTCATTAAGCTAGTGACGTTGTTGATGATCGACACAGAAATTAGCATCCTTTTATGTTGCAGTTAAATTCCCCTCCTGTTATATACTTCACTTTTTTATTACAGTTTAATGGAAGGGCATTCTGATATCATAAATCGACGGTGAGATACTATAATGGTGTATGTCCTGCGACTGCGTTTTGTATTGAATACATGAATTGATACATTAATTGATTGGAATTTTCCCTTTAAAATTAAATATGACATTTTTAGTTGTGCTGAGCTTTTTATTATTAATATATTGGAACGTTCAATTTGTTACAAAGTTCCACTCCAAATTTCCACAACGGAAACGCTGGAGTGCGAATACAATAGACACAACTCACGCTTCCAGCTTCCTTCATTTCCATCTTTTGTCATCCCACATGTCCCGTGGAACTAGGGAAGGAATGGGAAATTGGATACTGGAAATTTCAGCATTACAAAAAAAACCTATGGTGTTCTGCTGCACTCTAATATGATACGCAGCATGGGGCGAAGAGATTTAGTCGTACATGGATCTAGCTATGCTGGGTCCAAGAATCAAACGAATATATATAGATTTGGAAAGGTGAGCTGCGATGTAACACAGGTTCTAAAATTGCATTGTAATCTATCTCCCACATAACAACTTTAGTGCAATACTGGGATCGAAAATGCTCTTCTGAAAACCGCTGGGATTCGGGTGTCCAACTGGAACACTGATGATTCCAATTCCTAATAGATTGCGGTAGACTTTACAAGAAACCGTTTTAAGCGAAAGCGACGTTACAAGGCGGTCGATCAATTTCAATCAATTGTTATACACGCTGTGTTCCAGTTCAGGAAAACGATGGTGTGTGCCACTTCCATTCCCATTGACTTCTTAATGTTTAAGAAATAAACCTTGTGCAAATAATAGACATTCACCAAAACCCTTTGTCATTTGTTTGGGTGCAAAAATAGAAAAAAATTAAATATGTGTTTGTTTTTATAGAAACTATCGCAGTGTAACAAGTTAGAAACTTCAATTCAATATTAACTTTCTACCAGTAAGGTAAAATGTTTGCTAGGGATATGGGACAAGTAAACACATGGGGGATCATGATAAATCTACCCGGTGCATATCATGTTTATTAATCAATTTAGTACTTGCTCCAATCTCATGGATTTAGGGTCAATCTATTATTTTTTATCCTGATTAATTCTTCTTTGTATCAAAGTCGCGTAGAATGTGTTTATTAGACTGCTTCCAAATACAAAAGAGATTATTTTTAGTCAGTAACTTTCTCCCATGCGTATTTTCTTTCACTCACAACAATCTTAAGATAGAACCGATGGCATTAGAATTGCAACAATTCTATTTGAAGAAGTTGATGGTCGTATTGTCAGTCCATGATGAGCAGCAAAAAGCTCGTGAATGGTTGCAATTTCCTTCCCAGTTTCATAACATAACACATTGATGTAGGATTACAAGTTAAATAGAATAGCTGACGCTATCCTCAGTCGTAAATAGCTCACGACTGCATCATCAATTCAGGCTCCAGTTCCAATCATAACCGAGTGCAGTATGAAAAGCGTATTAAGTTTTAAGGAGATAACGATTCTGGTCTACGTTGCAGGAGCTTAAGATGGCAGCCATTTGTTTATTAAAAACAGCACCTCTTGTCTTCAAATGCATTTCACTTATTAAAAGGAAATCCTAAGAAGCTTTTCAATCTTCTTAGTTGCGGTTTTCACGAAGAGGCTATTTTCGTATAATAAAGAACCTGACAGGCTCCTTACCAGTTTGTTAACACAAAATTAAATGCAGTGTAATCTGCTTTGCTGTACCACAACTTATAATAACGGTTCCTTGCTTTCTCTTTTATCTTTGTTTCAAGGCTAATGGAAAACCATACTTCCAAAGCTGCTTCTGATGGACATCATAATGTGCTTGTAGAAGACGGTATGAAACTACTTCGGATGGCGTCTGTTACTGATTAAGCCTTTTTCTCCAGACTATTCCGCGTTAGAAATAGGACGAAATATCCGACTGCAATCAGTCAACTTTCTTTTGATAAATTGAATGAATGGGCTGAAGGAGAAATCAAGGCACGTGTCGTATACATCAGGTTAGCCACAGAACTTCATCACATAGCAGGGGTTTATCTAATTGTAAGTTGTTTGCTTTCACTTGAACCATTTGATCTTGATTGCTCCTTAAAATCTTCTTTGCTTCTTAGGAAAATTCTCTTATATATGACAGAATTAGAAGCGAGAGTCTTTTGATTGTTGAGAACCCGTCAAGATTGGAAGTGAAAGGGGGGTTTGTTGCTTTGCTTATTGCCCCCGTAATTTCTTCAATTCAAAGTTTGACAAAAAAAAGAATTTTCTCGCTGATTCCTGAGGTTTTCCAGAAACCTGTTTTGCATCTATTTCTAATACACACCACATTTCTAACCATTGTTACTTCATTTTGAACAAAACGTATTTGTAAAAGATTCATGCACAACCCAAGACCACCATTTTACAAATCATCATCACAATGTGAAGCTTTCACTTTTACTGATGTAAATAGAAATTAAAGCAAAGTAAGTGTTAAAGAGCATATTTTTAGTGTTAACTTTGAATGTAGTTTATTGACTTGGACACCAAGTGGACAAAATGGGTTCTTTATATCAACATACCATAAATCTTGGTGAAACAACATAGCATCATAATTTTGATAAAGAAACTTCCATTTCCTTCTGTCCCATTTACCACGCATGGTTGTCACATTTTAGGGAAGCGAGATAGACAAAAAAAGCGGAGATCAGATCATAAATTCTTTTCTGGAAAGCTGCTGGAGCTCGGGAAATCACACGTATTAAACTTACATTTTCACGTTTCTAATTACTT
>LJIJ01001613.1:0-39923 GCA_001718145.1 Orchesella cincta
TAGAGTTATCAATTAATGATTACATTGCTTTTCTTAGTATTAAGAACCATTTTGTTGGAGATAGACGTGCATTTACATCATTTACATAGCATGAAATGTTCGGCGTTGCATTATAATATGAACACATTCGGCGATGACCATGTCGTCAACAAAGGCATTCATTTGCATTATTATTACCATGATGTTTCTCGTGGAAATGTGATAGGATGTCATCAACAAGCACTAAAAATAACAAGATTTGCGATTTTTGTTCTTGAGGCAGTTCCATTACTCATTGGGAGAAATTTAGATAACTTGTCACCATATCTAGTACACTGTGAACGGTTCCTCAGAAATTCTGCTACCCACAAAACATCATTCATTGATATTTCCATTTTGGTAAGTAATCTGACAAGTACATTATGATCGAACTAAATCGAAAGCCTTGGAAAAGATTCAAGTAGAACTAAAATTACATAAGTATTTGGTTTGTCTAGAGACTTCATAATAAATTCATACAAAGAGACTAGATAAATGTGCTGTAGACGATTTTTTGATCCCACCATATTGATTATAACTTAATTTATGCTTAGTTGCTCATATATTTGTTGTACATAAATCCTTCATTATTTTACTAAATACATTAGTTTGGGTAATAGGCCGTAGGTTATCAATATTAACATTATTTAAAGTCTTTCGGTACCGGCGTAATAAACCCTTTTTCCATTCGCTTGTACAGTAATTCGACTATAACTAAATTTATAATATGGGGTAAAGTGGTACAATGTGAATACAGCAAATTTTAGGAACTTTACAGGAAGAGCTCCTGGTACATTGGATTTACTATTATTTAGTCGTTCGAAACACTTGAGCACTTCAAATTCGTTTAACATAAAGAAACTCGGGTAGTAACATGTGTAACTGATTAGAGTGTATTTTCTCATACCTGTTATTAATTGCTGTGAAATGAACATTAATTTTTGTTTAATTAGATTGTATATCAGATTTTCACTGAGTGCAATTGCCTCAACTGCAGAAATTTTTTGCTTCAGGTTGCAAACATTGTTAACAGTAGCATGAATACTAGTTGGAAATGAGCTGACTTTGTTTTGCATTATTTGATTAAACCTAGTTTTTGCAAATTTGATTTGATTGCGTGTCTCATTTCTCAATGAAAGGTAACTAGCACTGTTTTTGGACTTGCTTTTGAGACTTTTGAAAAGGTTTGACAATTGTGGGGTCACCCATGCGTGATTATTTACATATATTACTTTTTTCTTCACCGGAAAAGTTACTTCAAAAGCACTTGTGAGAACGTTATTCATGTACTCAGCTTTAAAGTCAATGCAATTGGACTTAAACATTGGGCACCAGCTAGTGTTATCTACTATTGTAGCAAAGTCAAAAAGATTTTCAGTGGTATAATTTCTGTACATAAATTATCTTTTGCGACTTTTTGGATAAATTAACATAATGTTTTTGCCACGTAATTCAACACATACATGATACTTTATATACCATCCTTAAGCGGAGGAACACTAACAGGGTTTTCGTTTACATATCGATATGTTGGAGAAGAAAAGGTCTAATGTTGCTGATTTATTCTTGCTGTTGTCAAAAAAGGTTGGGAAACCAACGATTTGCTTAAACTCATTGCATTTTGCAAATGAGCAGCTGAATTTCCACTTGTTGAAATCGCCTGTAATGAGAAAAACAGGGCTTACATACTTTGTCGCGATATTCTCCTGAAGCATTTTTTAAACTATTGTACAGATTGAACTGGGTTCTTTTATCACAATTTGGTGGTATATATACGCATGCTATTGCGATCACAGAGACTTTATGGGGCATGTAATTTGGGCGCATGATAACCCAAGTAATTTCGAACTCATTTGAATTATTGTGGATGTAATTATTGAATCTCGTGCATTGTATATGCTTTTTGACATAAAGGGCTGTGCCACCGCCACCCTTTAATGACCTATTTGTATGGAAAACAATGAAATTATGCAAATTGATGTCACGGTTTTCGTTAGCCCATGTCTCTGTGATCGCAATGACATCAAAATCAATGCTTAATGCTAACAAGGTGTCTAACTTATCTGAGTTAAGCGAGCACGCATTTGTATATAGTAAACTAGGGAAATTGTAATTATTTTTAACGAGGTATTTGTTATTTAAGTCTAAGCTTATTCTTACATTACGCTTCGTTCCTGCTCTTCTTCCTCTTTTCCTTTTAATGATTTTCAGTCCAATAGCTGCCCAAAATGGGTTGAGTTTAATGTTGAGTTGGTGATTTGGTGAGGTTCATCGGTATGGCTTCGGTGACTTGCTTGATGAAGACTTTCAAATTGGGGTCATCGACTTTGCCAGATAGAGCCTCAAGCTGCTTACGAAGTTGGGATGCGCTGGATGAGTAGCTGGATGCAACATTGGTTATATTCGTCACGTCAGGACAACCGTCGATAAGGAATTGTAGCAGCTTTCCATTTGGCAGGTGACCATTTCCGATTGTCAGGGATCTCCATTTAGCAAATGATGCATTTAATTCGCGTGCTGTTATTTCCGGTTGAAGTTTGGGTGTTTTGGCTTTATTGCTGTTTGTTGGACTATTTTCTTGAGTTGAGTTACCACTGCTTGCGTTCTTGTTTCTACCCCTTTTCTTGTTCCCGTCAGTCCAGGTTGCTTCTTTTTCTGTGTTCTCATTATCATCATCACCTTCAGACATGTCTTCGACAGAAACTGTTTCTGGTAGAGTGAGTGGTGAGCTGGGTTGTGATTTGGGACGGGTACACGCTCGTCGGAAGAATCTACGAATGGATGCGACTGGGACTCGAAGTTGGGTTTTGGTTAGCTCAGGAAAGTTTTTAGGACAAAGTTTGCGGACATGATCATGATCACCACATATATGGCACTTTCTTGCACCATGCTCAATCTTAACTTTTATGATATCGCATTTGAAATCAATTTTAGCAAACGATGGGAGGGTGACATTCTCGTTCAAAACCATCTTGACCATTATAGTGTGGGAGAGTAGGTGACTGAATACCTCAGGAACATCCTTCAGTAAAAGTCTAATTGGTTTAGATTTAAGTTCACCGTAGTTTGACAGGAAGTTGATGAGTGGAGTTGCATCTTCAACCATTGGCACTCCTTTGATAAAAACAGTTTTAATTGCTGGTGAATACTTTTGAATTGCGATATCAATTCCACTAATTGTGATCGTGTCTTTTTCAAGTAGTTTTTCACATGCTTCACTGTTGTCAAAGAAGACACCGTAGTTATTTCCTGCGATTTTCCCGAAAGATTTTACAGACTTTGGGTCAGTTAGGGTAGCCAAAACGTTAAGATAGTCACTAACTTTTAACTCACTATGACTTTTTAGCACAATGCCATTTAAATCGGCTTTTTCAGAAACCATGGCGGAGGTTAGGATGTTGGCCGAAGCCAACTTAGGTACTTGTTGAATAGCAAAGTGCCTAATTATAGCTCATATGCATAAGGAAATGATAGAGAGGTACATGAAAAGCACGTCATTACTCGCCTCATTCCACGAATGAAACTTCATATCATCATTCCAACTCAAACAACGTGGGAAGTCACTTACAATTGAAGATCTTCGGAGCTATTTGCTAACACGACCAAAATGAAAACTTTCTTGGTACACCAAAACCCTGACATAATTTTTGACATTTTATAACAAATACAGTATTTAATTAATTTTTGCCATTTTCTTAGATTCTTGCATCAACTCTCGGAGTTGTCTACGCAGGGGTTGGAACCTTGAGCCCAAGCGAAGAAGCAAATGCTCTTCAACTTTTTAACAGACTTTGCAGCGGACATGACGCTGAGGGCCAAGTCGTTGGTGGCACTAGGGTTTACTGCAAGCGAGCTTCTGGAGTGATAAGTGAGAGTCAAAACCACAGGGTGAATGTACCGGGGCCATCTGGATCAGGTCAAACTGTGTTTATCCAGCCACCACCAGCACGCTATCATCATAATGTCGAAATTGTTAGCCAAGGTGGCTTAGGCGATCAAACCAAGATTTATGTGCTACCACAACAGGCCACTCATACCATTAATCCAAATATTCAGCAAACGCCCGGAAGCCAAAACAAGCCAGTCGTTTACTTCTTGAAAGGAGGCAGCTCGTCGAGTTCAAATGGAAGTCCCAGTTATGGAGCTCCATCTCAACCATCCCAGCCTATTCAGCAAAATTATGGAGTCCCACAAGTAGTACAAAAGCCAGTTGGGCCTCCAAATAACCAGCTTACTTATGGAGCTCCACCAACCCAAGAAAATTATGGAGCTCCACCTCCAACCCAGCCAAGTTATGGATCACCACCAACACATCCCGTCCAAGGTGGTTATCCATCCCCTGGAACCAATAAACCAGTCAGCGCAGGTTATGATTCACTTGCTGTTTTTGTTCCAATTGGAGGCTACTAGTCTTGTTTACTCGGCACATTGGAAGCATGCCCGACGAGTTCCAGTTAACCTAAAAGTGTCCTGAAACTATCAGTTTGCTATGAAGATTTTAGTGAAATCGGCGCAGTTTTGGAAAACGATTTTACTAACTCAGGAAACGCTGTCCAATTTTATAGTGCAATAATTATTGTAAAATAAGCAATCGTATATTTTGTAGCCTCATATATATATATTAGAATAAATTTGGAGTTATGATATAATATATATTATATCTGTAAGGATGAAAACTGGCTTTCAGAATGTAATGCCCAGAAAATCATTACATACACGCGTAAATTAATAACAAAATGATTACAATATGTATTTGCTTCTCATTGCAAATCCATAAATGAGGCATATATACAACATACGTTCGTTCAACATTCGACAATTGCGTACCTGCTCAACTAGACGCTCTATTAGGTAACACGAACAACAAGTTTCATAACCAATTTAAATGGGGAAGATGCTGTGCTTCATTTTTGTAATAAATGTAGATCAGAAGACTTACCATGTACCAAGTGAAGCAAACTGTGTCAATAATAGGTACACGCAACTTTGTTGCACATAAATGAAGATTCATATGCATCCTAGTTTGCTACCACGAAAACATCGAAATGAGCATCAAGTTTTGACATATCAAGCAAATGTGAAGGACCTTGGGTTTTGACGCACACTCCAGAACAATAGAAAATTTTGGGATCTGTAATGCACTGCTGCAACAACAATTTCTATAATGCAAAATTCAGCCCCCAATTGCCCTTTAAAAATCAAAAGCTCAAAAAATAAAGCAATTACGACTTTGGGGTCGAGTAATACTTGATGCTGATATTCTAACAGTGTGTTTGGCAGTCATCTTGTTATTAATAGTTTACAAACTCTTCAATCAACAAGTCGCTCATTATGAACATGTATTTCCACAACCCTTTTCTTGCCTGAATCGACACGTTATCTGCACTTCAAAATTTCACAGCTCCATTGATATAAATCAAATCGAAAACTGCAATAATTACTAAACGTGTTTACCTTTTTAAGATGGCAATAAAAAACAATTTTTTTTCTCTTTTGAATTTCCACATGTCGACTTTACACGGAAGTTATCAATGGAATTGTATATGAAGTAAATATATAAAGAATTACATGTAATCAGCATTATGCACTCAAAAATAATACATATTATGTGACACATCTCGTTATGTATTTAGTAATAATTGTGTGGTTACTGCCAAACTTGATTTCATGATCTGTTTTTATGCTCATTAAACTACGAAGCCCATCACCAGTTTCTATTTGTACGGCTTGGTGTAAGTTTGCGCATAAAAATTTTGTTCTTCAAGTGATTTAGGTGGGGATCATTTAGAAGCCATCAGAATTACAAACAAAATATTTGTTAAACGTGAAAATAGCAAGCATTCCAATGAGTTTCACGAAGTATTCCATCCTCATTGTCATCCTTGCATTTGGCTTAAATTTAGCGTTAGTTCTTGCCGAAAATGCTAATGCAGGTAAGCCACACTTACACTTTTTAAATAAAATTGTCCCAGTTTCACAGAAAACAAAATGGGTTAAAAGTTTAACAACGAGTTTATTTTATCTCTTTATTTCTATTATTATGGTATGATACTAGACGTAGATGTTCGGGACACAGCCTTTATAGACGAAACCCTCCATCCGTCCAATAAAATTCTTGAAGATTTTGAGAAATTTGGGAAGCAGGATTATGATCATTTTGAGGATGATCCCGATGAAGAAGCTCTACAACTCAATTTGCAAATGCACAACGATTTCCGAAGCCGACATCATGCCGGCCCGCTGACCCGAAATAAAACTGTAATTTAATATCAGACATAATTATCTTGAATTTTCAAATCTGATTGTACTTCTGTTATCACTTGTTTGATCATTAACCTCTGTTGAACAGCTCGACAGGAATGCAAAAAGATGTGCCAAATACTACATTCAGCATGGAAAAATTGACCACACTTGTTCTAATATTGAAAAAATGGGAGAGAATTTGTCCAGAGTTCCAGGAGCTCGCGTAACGGATTCCGACATGGTGAAGTACTCCGTGACTACGTGGTATGAAGAAGTGAACAAATATAACTATTCTGAAGTTAGTCATAAACAACACCTGCCATTTGGACACTTCACACAAGTTGTTTGGGCTGACAGCAAAGAAATTGGGTTTGGGATGTATAGTGATGGGCACGTGACTGTGGGAGTAGCGTTGTATAGTCCTAAGGGTAATTTTCTTACTCACTTTCGCCAAAATGTTTTTCCAAAGTAAAAGTTGTTGAAGTATGTATGTTCTTTTATACAACAACTGGTGGGCATTGTGTTTGAAATAGTTTTTTTTAAAACAAGAAAGTTTAATTTTTCAATCACTTTTTTCTGTGTGACTTTGGATATTATTATGTAACTAGTGCTTGTGCGATGCTACAAATCATCAACTAAATGATGACATTTCACTCATAGCATTTATGTGTAATTAAACTTTATGCCCACTTTGTAACGTTAGGTTATATATACTGCATAGTTTTGCGTAAGAAATCCAACATCAAAATGATCCATGAATTAAAAGTTTCAAATGGAAAAATTTAATAATACATGTTTTTATCGATGCTCATACATTTTTCTAAAATTTTAGAAAAATGTTTTTTCAATGTAAAATTTTGTATTCTTAAAGGTGTTTGAATAGCAGTAAAAGTAATAAAATCCTTACTCCGACTTAATCATTCACGGTTAGAAACGGCTAACCAAAAGCGTCACGAGAAAGTCCAAATATTTTCCAAAAAACACACCCAGAGTATCCTTTCTTATTGCGTAGAAGGGGTAAGATAAATTCAAATTTAGAATCGGACAGCTCACCACAAATTTTCTGAATAGGGAGCTCCTCCTTGTAAGATGTGTGCTCCTGTTCACAAACAGCGCAGACAAATCCGTGAGATCTCCCAACTTACTACATTCCATAGTGAGAAACAACAAAACCCCAATCATTCCTCCAACAGCTAAACCCGAAGTAAAAACTCCCCCAGCTAAAACTACTTTCGGCTGAGTGATTAATAGGAAAGTCAACCCAACTAGGACGACCATGAAGCCCACTTGATGCAAGGATATAAGGACGGAGCCAACAATTTGGTTTACGAGAACGTTGAGTATTTGCTGCGTCCTAAACATTCGGAGGACCTCGTCTTCATCCATTATCCCAAACGATCTAGTTTCAATCCGGTATATCAAACGTGGTCCTACTGACGACACATTTTCCCTTCTTGATTCCAGTCCGAGTCCAACGCTTTGAGGAATTAGGGAAGAAATATATGCAACTGTTGACGACGTATAAATTAGCATAGCAATAGTAAAATGGAACACAGCGCCAGCTCCATTCTCTGCTGCCCAGATGAATAAGAATATTATAGGAATGTGGCTGAGCTGCGGCTTGACATCAACTTCCAGCCAATCTTTGAAAAGGTTGTGAACTGGCTCATACTCATTGCAAAAGAAGCCTCCGTAACAAATTGGTAGTAAAATTGACAATGATGTCAAAAGAAAGGTGAGGCATTCAGTTTCCTTAATGATTTTATGGTGATCGCTGCTCAGCTTCAGTTGTCTTTGTTTCATCATTTCTTCTATGTTTCGAGAGTAGCGAAGCAATTGATTTAGGAGATACATCATGTTATCAATGCAGGCAAGTTGACGATGAGCTATTACTGCGATTAAGCCAATACCACAGGAAAGCACCCAGCCCATGACATTTGTACCAAATTCTGATGGAGACAAACGATATTCGTTTCCAAATTCATCCTTCCCGTAAAGCTTGGTGTACGAATAAACTCCCAGAATGATAGGGTATAGTGTCCCAACCCGAGTTACTAGATTGGCGTTCCAGTAGTAGAATATGTGGGAGTCAACAAATTCCTCGGAGTCAGTATCCCAGGCACCATGGAGTGTAAGGCAAAAATACTTTTGGAAGGACTGTCTACACTTTATCATTGACTTCATAAATGTGGTGATGATCATTTCGGAAATGTTGTGAAGCAAGTTTGGTTTTTATATTCATCGGGGTTGCTTTTTAGGTTTTTACAAGATACACAGTACCGTCTTTGAACAAGAATTGTTGCTTTCTAAAGATATTTTGAAGGGTTAAAAGTTGAATTGTCATCGTATGCACAGTTTCAACTTTTTCAATTAAAAAAAGGTTTTTTGTAGCTGATCAAGATTACAAATGGAGTTTATTTTGTTGAGATTTTATTTAGTTTTAATAAAGTTCATGCAATTTAAGACCTGAAATTGATTACAAATTATACTGCGAGCAATAATTTACTCAAACATTACTACGATATGGAATCTAATAATCTATAGTAATAAGTTACTGATGGTAATTGCAGCTGTAACAATGTTGAAATTAAATGATAAAAAATAGGAGAAAATTCAAATTGTAGTCATAATCAACGTCCGTTTACGCTGAAATAGTCTCTGAACTGTTATATTAATAATGGGGCTTAATATTTTTGTTGTGATTCAAAAGTTTAAAAAATTATAGTGGTGATTATTCCCATTGCAAGAATGCGTGGAATCCACGTAGAACTGATACTGTTGGGAAACCGCAGATAGTTGCCGCAGAAAATACGTGGATTTCTAAGTCACTTCCACTAAGAATCAACAATTTTACCTTACCAAAAAACCCCGGTTGCAATCACGTAGAAATTACGTAGATTCCACTAACAATACATTCGAAATATGCAACATGGTTTCCACGAATATTTTACTTACTTCTGAGTATATGCATTGAAATTAATTGGTCTGTTATAAAAGCGCGAGCTAAGTTTAGTAACAAAATTTTATTTTACCAAAAATACAATTACACACGTTGGAATCTTACTACTACTAGAAACTATAACTATTGTAACAAGAACTATTATTTACTACCTGGACTGAATGATTTACACCCAATAAACGACGCAAACGAACACAGAAGCGTGCTTTTCTACTGGAATAAGTTAGCCTATTTAAACTTAACATGTGTTTCTGTACTCGTGATGCGTGGAATTTTTTGTTTACTCAATACCGTCCCCGAAATTTTTGGATGACTAGTCTCGTTGTCGCCAGATGATTCAGAATCTAAGTTATTGCTGGATGATGATTGGGATGTTGCAACGGGTTTTCTTTTTTGACTTCTTGGCCTTATTCGTTTATTGTCACTCTCAGATTCCAGGGTGGAAGTGTTCAAAGACTTCGTTAGTTTTTGACATGCCTTGCTGAAGTCATCTAGAAATATCAATAATCAAACCTGTCAGCAATTTGCATGTTATAAATAGAAATATTGAACACCTTGTTAAATTCAGATTTGGTTCAAACTTACCATATTGACCCAGAATGCGACTAAAACGCACTTCGTCCACTCTGGTTTTGGAACAGCTGCTTTTTTGCACTAATGACCTTATATTCGATCCACTTCGTGGTGACCATGAACATTTGAAACTTTGTACACAAACCCAAGTTGAAGGAACTAATTCTGAACACTTTCCAAAATGCAGTACTTTTTAGTTGATAAATTAACCATTTTAGAGTTGTTTGAAACTGATCAAGCTAAAATAAATTTGTTGGGAGTTTGTGAAGAACGCACACAAAAAGAAATTGAAAAAACACAAGAGAGTTAGCAAAGCGAGCCAAACAGCTCATGTTTCTTTATAAAACACAACAACAAAATTTTGTGCGTACTAACAATGAGCCAGCGCTAAACACGTGAAGTATGTTTGTGTTTAGATGCTCGAGAACTACAGCATGAAATCTACGTGGAAGGAACTATATATTTTAACACATCTTTTAGTGTTGCAACTCCTTCTTGAATTCCACGTAGAAGCAACCATACACATTGCTACGTTTTTAAATGTTGCAACTACATCTTGGCTTCCACGTAGAAGCAACGATACATATTGCTACGTTACAACTTCTTCGTTACTTCTACGTAGAATTTTTGAAGATATTTTTTAGTTACATTTGCTACCATTTGGCTACGTTGCAACCACGAAGCCTTGCAGATGGGATTCTCGTTAAATTCAGTTGATAGATTTAAAATTGAATTTACCATTGAGGTTATTCCATATACTATTTATCTTTAGTTAAACGGGAATCATGTTGATGTTTATAAGTTGAAAACATTCACTTACTCACTAATATGTAGCATTCACGCATTAGAAAATTATATTGAACTAAATAAAAAAATACATGACACATATCATTATAATATATAATAAATCCTATGTACGAGTTCGTAAGTATGGTAGAAGTTGAAGTTATTTAGCAAATGAAATCCATGCCATATTCTGCCATCATCTACATTCAACATTATTAGGAATTTAACTTCATTTCACAACTACACTTTTATGTATGAGTACAATAATTTGACGAAAACCGAAAAAACTGGAACACATTAGTATACAGAAAACGATTTTCTTAACTGGACCTGTTTAGTCATTCATAGTAGAAAATAGTCATTCCGATTTGAAAAATGTAATTCTTTAAAATGAGTATTCACGCTAGGTTTCTTCTTAATAAGTGGTCAGTATTTGGAAACCATTGGGTTTCAACCATTAAAAAATAACAAATAACCCATTCTCATTTGCATCTGATTATCTCAATAATTTACATTCATCCCTTAGTATTATCACTGATCATGAAACCATCTCCAGAAACACTTTAATCAAAGTTATAATTTGCAAGAGACTTTCAAATAATTTAAAATAGAAGGTTCTTATCGTAATAAACGTTATAAAAGTCGAAATTGTGAATTGCAGTGAATTATTTTCCGTTTGCCCCATTAGAATTGTCTGTGGTTTCGTCCTTCGTCAAAAATATCGCATGCACTGCAGAGTCACGCTAAAAATCAACAATACTTAACTTGTCAACAGGGTTTTACATTAAACACATCTAATATACGTTTCTTCATAAAATAGCAATGACTTTAACACAATCATCAAACCCTGATTTTCTTGAAGCAACACAATGCTGGCAACAAGCTCTGCAGTAGAATGTATAACATTTTCACTTGTTTAAATAATATTGCAGAGTATGTAAAAAGACCAGAACAGTTGTGCGATTTTGCATTAATAGAATACATGGTATGGCAATACAGAATGATTTTGTAATGCTTTGTTTCAGTAATATACTGTAATACCATTGATACCTTTCTTCAGTTGATGTTGATGCTTCATATAGACTGACATACATACACATATTATTTTAAAGTCTCTAGTTTCGTATTTTGTGACTTTTACTTCTCTGATCATAACTGCTTAGGTTAGTCATCCTCCCCACAAATCATATTTCATTTCAAGATATTCCATTATCAATGTTGCAAGATCAGTTTAGTCCAGCACGTACAATCTGTGAATACGAAAGATGTAAAGGAAATGCTGAGGTTGACATATAACACAATCATGCATATTACGTTTAAACATAACTTATGATAAACATACTTGACGTCATGCAATATGCATAGAAGCATATAACACCAGCTACAAGTACGAACATCAATTCGAGTAAAAGCAGCCATCTTCGCTCTTTCATTAGCTTCATTAGCTTCATTAGAGAGAAGGAAGTGTAGACGAGTGCTCCTTTAAAAAATTCTAACATTTAAAAAACGATTTTTATTTAAGGTATTTTACTGTCGTTGGGATTTTAAATAACGCTACGATAAGGTAAAACAAAAATATAAAAATTAATTACTACATTTATTTTGAAATTACAAGCATTTATTATATTTAACAGAAGCTGAGAACCCACCCCAGCACAACTGGGGGTACTATTATTGTATTGTAACAAGAGTTTTAATTTTTTATTGGTTGAAAAATCTAAAAAAAATCTATTTTGTACAGCTCACTCCATCCGTCCACCAAGATGGACTACAACGCGATTGTTCGGGAGAAGAACGCCGAGATATTTGGCAAAGTCCTACTGAGGGATTTAAAAAATCTCCCCGCAGAATGGTACGTTACGTACAGCCAAAAGATGGTTCAGCAAGACATGGACTTGAAGACTCTACTTTGCGATAGGCAGGTTCCACTATCGATTTACATGAGCGACATGGTGGACCGGTTCTTTGTGAAAACTCTTACTGGCAGCACGATTGTAATTAGAGCTGACCAGACCATGACACTCGAGGAAGTTAAGACCAAGATTCGTCTGAAGGAAGGCATACCTGAGTACAAGCAGCGACTGATATTTGCTGGAAAGCAGTTGGAAGGCAGCAGAATGATTTGGGATTATGGGATGCAACCTGGAGCCACGTTGCACCTTGTACGACGATTAAGAGGTGGTGGTTGTGGGTTTCCATTCTCCTCCGTGGATCTAAAATCAAACCATGTCAAAGGGCAAGGAGTCACTGTGGATGATAGCTGGGATGGTTACAATTATGGCTACATGTTGGACTAAATGCCAAAGGCAAGTGTCTCAACAAATCTTGTCTAACGTATTTGCGAAACGTTTCCACTTACTGTCAAAATAGATACGGGAACCGTGTCTTGAATGCGGGAAGCAGTCACTTCAGATGCAGTGTCTGTGGAGAGGCCGTCACATCCACCAACTTTATTGTCAGTTCTGCGCGGTCTCTCTTCCGCTTCCGAAAACCTGGAAGCTTGGAAATTCAATCTACCCTGTTGGAAAGTTTCGGGGGGATTAATAAATATACCAAGTTTGATTCCACTGCAGAGAATGTCGAGTATGAACGGATTGAAATCAAGACTGTTAAAGAAGATGAGTCCCTGGTTTCATGCATCAACTGTGACTATTGGATTGAGCAGCGAAAGGATGCAGCGTTTTATGATTGTAAACATTCACATCCAGTTCACAGAAAATGCATGGACGATGAGGAAGGTTGTCCAATTTGCATGGCCAAGTTGTTGACGAGAAATGAGTTTGCAACCGTCATCAAGGATTACAATGGTAAGTTACAGTTCAATATTCGAAGCTTTTGTTCAGTGTTTGTAAACATTAGTTTGGTTTTTTAACAATGCATTTTTTTACTTTCTGTTGCAGAGGAGATGCTTCAGAGCAGGCTGAAGAACCTTGCCATTGCCAGGTTGCAGCTAATGAATAAGGCGAAAGACGCTGCAGCATAAGGAGAAAGCAATTCTGCTTCTAAAATCTTTTTCAACGTTTTGCTAGCAAGCTAAAGTTATGATCGTTAAGTTAATTCTCTATATTGTATGTCATAGTGTCAAGTTTGAGTTTTACAGTTTGAAGTACTCTCTTTATAGTAGTTTAAAACTTTCAACAAACAAGTGTTACAGATTTTAGAATCATAAGAAAAATATTAAAATCTAGTACTTTTTTTAGCAAAGCAAAGAACTAGGGATGTTTTTGCTTGATAGGATGTATGATTAAGTTTGAGATGGTTTTTTTTCGATTCGAAGGTTGCGCAGTACTTAAGACGGTTAATGTGTAAAACATGATAATTACTTAATATTCCTTTTGTGGGTTATGAAACCTATATATGATACATTTAATCATAATTATTACTATATGCAGGTCGATAAGAATCGTAATTGTGGATAGTTTTTCTTTATTTCAATAAATCTTAACAAAAAATAACACATTCTCATTTGCATCTGATTACCTCAATAATTTACATTAATCCCTTATCACTGATCATGAAACCATCTCCAGAAACACTTTTTCTGTAAATTAGAGTTTGCAACAGACTTTCAAATAGTTTAAAATAGAATAAGGTTCTTATCGTTATAAAAGTCGAAATTGTGAATTGCAGAGAATTATTTTCAGTTTGCCCCATTAAAGTTGTCTGTGGTTTCGTCCTTCGGTTAGAATGTCGTATTCACTGCAGTCACGCTAAAATCAACAATACTTAACTTGCCAACCTTCAGTTGATGTTGAAGCTTCATACCACTTCAAACAGTCCTTCCTCTTCTTTATATTATATTAAAGGCCCTAGTTTCGTGCTTAGGTTAGTCATCTTCCCTACAAATCATGTTTCATATATATCATTATCAGTGTGCAAGATCATTTTGTCCAGCTGGAACAACGAAACTATGTGAATACGAATCATGAATCCACATGTATTTGCGTGTTCTATCAACAAGCAATATAAACGAAGCGTACAGAAGTAAAACGTCATTGCAATATGCATAGCACAGAATAGAACTTGTTTCAATCTTTGTGTAGTATAGCAGAACTCAGAAGCAAGAGTGAAATAGGAATGTAGAAAGTTCGTTTCTGTTCTCACACAGAAGACATTGTTCAGAGTAATTCACATATTGTTGTTATATTGAACCTTTTAATTATTTATAGTTCGGATTGTTTAGTTGGTTGAATATCATCTTGTTAACGATTTTGTCTTCGACATCGACATTCATTCAACGATAAGGTAATAATAATAAGGTGAAACAATTTATTTGAGTGACTATTGTATATTCTAAGAATCTCAATTGTGAATTTATCAGTTATTCATATGAAACGTGCACTTTCTGTTCAACTGCTTTTATGATTTAATCATTGTGACTCGCAAATTATTTTTCCAGGAGACACCAATCCCATCTTGACCACGATGGATTTCAACGCGATTGTTCGGGAGAAGAACGCAGAGATAATTGGCAAAATACTGCTCAAGGATTTGAAAAGCATCCCTTCAGAGTGGGACGTTACATACAATCGTAAGAGACTCTCTACTGATGTAAATTTGAAAACTTTGCTGTGTGACAGTAAGTTTCCTCTGTCCATCAACGCGTATCCAGTGGTGGAACGCTTGGTCACTGTAAAAGATGTTACAGGGATGTCCACCCAACTTCGAGCTGACAAGTATACTACGATAGACAATTTGAAGATGATGATTCAGAGCAAACGAGGCATTCCTGCTGATCAACAGCGACTCATATATGCTGGATTGCAATTGGAAGACGGCAGAACAATTGGCGAGTATGTTAGGGACCGCGAGTGTACCTTTCATCTTCGATTACGATTACGAGGTGGTGGATGCGTTGGCAGCGTTGGACCATCGTTTTCCTCAGTGGATCTGGAAACAAAGCATGTCACAGGGCAGGGAGTTCCGGCAACAAACGACTGGGAGGGTTACAGCTGTGGACTTAATTCTGAAGGAACCTGTCCCAACATATTCTGCAAATCCAATTTGAAAAAATCTGCAACCTACAGTCGGATGGGATACGGGGACCTTGTTTTGGATTTAGAGAAGAACCGCTTCGGTTGTGCTGCCTGTGGAGCGAAGTTCGTCCCCACCAACTTTATTGTCAGTTCGGCGCGATCTCTCTTCCGATTCCGAAAGGCTGGCTGTTTTGAAATTCAGTCAACCCTGTTGGAAAGTTTTGGTGGTATCGATAACTATTCCATGTTCGATCCCAAAGGCAAGAATGCTGACTACGACGTCATTGAAATTAGGACAGTTCGAGAATCTGAGTCGCACTTGACCTGTCTTCAATGTGACAAAAGGATTTCGAGCCGCAATGATGCACTTTTATACGATTGTCTTCACTCAGTCCATAAAAAATGCATGGATGAGCAGGGATGTAAGATATGCAAGGCAAAGCTGATGACCGTCGACGAGTTTGAAGCCATCATCAAGAAGAACAAGGGGTAAGTAGCGTTGTAATATCAGACGTATACATTCAGAACATCAAAAAAATAAAAAGGTATTATATGTTCTATGTTTTACAGGAAATGGGACTAGAGCCATTAACAATCAGTTTGTACCTTTGAACCCCAGGCGCGAGTGGATGGAAGATGAATTGCCTAATCTAAGGAGGAGGAACTAATGAAGTTGCTGATCTTAATTTTATATATTTTACTTGTTTTTCCTTTTTCTACATTGTTCATGGTTATCTTATATACCTTCAGATAAAACTATTACATTTAGATCTTTAGTCGTAAGTATTTTTCGTGTATTTAAGACTTCCATTAAGAAATTAATTCGTATTGTAAGGATTCCAACCGGTAATCTACGATGCTATAATTTTATGGTTTAAAGTTTACTAATTGAATAATAGAATAATGAGTAAAGTTGTATGTACAAATCGATTAAATTTTGTCATATCAGAATAAAACTTTTAATTTCAAACTCACTAGCTTAATACATGTTTATAACTTTTGTTTTTCATAATGGTTTGAAAAGGAAATCCTTGCAAATAGACCTTGTGTTCAGTTTAGCTTATGGATATTAGAGTTAGAGTCATCGATGTTTACTGCTTGTTAATCCAGCGTAAAATCCAGATGTAGAGTTCGGTGTCCAGTGTCTACTCGATTCATACAGCATCAAGTCAATACATTACACAAAATGCGAAGTAGTTGGGAACTTCCTGCGTAAAAATGCATTTTGGAATCCCTGAATGAACGCAATACCTTCCTTTTAGCGTAAATACTCAGACAGACAATACAGTTGATTGGCATAAACTGTATCGTGTGATCAAATGATTGATTTCACACATTGCACTTGAACTTGAATATGCGCATCCTGGTAATAGATAAGACAGTCAACACATAGCAATCACAATCAGACATACGATACTCGAGGAGATAAGATGCTTCCGAAGCATTCATTCATGGAGAAAAAATACAAACACGCTTACGTAGTAAAAAAAAGTCGTTGACCAGTGTATAGTTTACCTATATACCATCACAAACAAATATTTATGGAGAATGGAAATTACCTGACCGGACATTCCACTTGTTTTTCGTATTAATCTGCAAAAAAGATCATTCCTCCGTATTTATATTGGCAAACAAATAAAAGTTCATCATCATGTAATGAAGAGAGCATTTCCTTCCACCTTTGTTCAAGCGTCGATTCCAATAAGCAATCTACATTTCATTCAACATTCAGATTAGTATAAATAGCTGAAGCTACTCTGATCATTTATCATAGTCTCAGATTTCTCTCTGAACAACTCAAACTCAACTCTAAAAAAGCACAGTTACTTAAAAAACTCATTTTCCAGAACATTGAATATTTAAAAATGTTCAAGTTTTTAGCATTTTTGTTAGCAGTCCAGGCAGCCAGCGCTGCACCTGCCTCCATCATAGCCCCACAACTCATGGCAAGCCTTCAGGAGGTAAAACTGCCAACATATTTATCTACATGAAGGAAGACACTAGCCAAGTTCTGCAGACCATCACAGGAACTCGCTTTGCTGATCGTACCTCCAAACTTAACGCTCTGCACAGTTCTCTTCAAAACCTGGCATCCACAACCCAGGGTCCGATTCTAAGCTTTCTCTCGTCCGAGAACACTGACTTCACATCCTTTTGGATCAATAACCAGATCTTCGTCAAGAATGCTGACAAGGATTTTGTATTTTCTATCGCTGAACAGTTCTCAGACCGCATTTCCCTGATTGATGAAGAATACATTGCTAATCTTATTGCTCCTGTCTCAGTCAAGACAAATGTGTCTTTGGCAGATGAGCTCCAATGGGGAGTTGCAAAGATTGAAGCTGATAAGGCTTGGGAGTCATTGGAGGACTTCAAAAGGCTGGACAAGGAGTATTATTGCCACAGTTGACACAGGGGTCAGAGGATCTCACGAGGCACTGAAGGGTAACTTTGTTGGAGAATACGGATGGTTTGATCCCTCCACCAGAGACCCAACTCCTACCGACAATAAATGGTGAGCTCCTGGTTCCATTTTGATATATGTTGATAACAGTTTACCATGATTCACCAGGCAAATTATGACCTTTCATTGTCTTCTTAGGTCATGGAACTCATACCACTGGTACAATCGCTGGACAAAAGGGCATTGGTGTTGCGCCTGCAGCCAAATGGGCTGCCTGCAGAGGATGTGCTGGTTTCTTCTGCGCTCAATCTGATCTCATCGCTTGTGGTCAATTCTTTGCTTGCCCCACACTTGCTGATGGCACTTCACCGACTGTTCCAAGGCTCCAAATCTAGTCTCCAACTCCTGGGGAGGTGGCAGAGGAAATACCTGGTTCAACGGTGTCATTGAGGGATGGCATGCGGCTGGAATCATTCCACTTTTCTCCATCGGAAATTCAGGACCTAGCTGCAGTACCGCAAATAGCCCCGGAGATCAAAATGTCATTGGAGTTGGTTCTACAACTATTGATGACCAGATTTCCTCATTTTCTTCCGTTGGTCCAGCTTATGATGGAAGCATGAAGCCAGAAATTGCTGCTCCTGGCAGCGATGTCACAAGTGCATATAATTCAATCCACATCATACACACGAGATATCGTCATGGGGCTGTTATCACTGTCTCAAGCATCAGTTATGTAGTCGTCAGCATAAGCATCAGTGTTGGCTAGTTCAATATGAGGGGATCCATAAGCATCGGTGCTATCTAAGGGCCCACAAACAACAGTATGCTAAACACCATAAGCGTAAGTGTTATCGTTTTTCCGCAACATCACCCGATTCAGGCAGCGAGGTTCGTTGTTATGTTTTCGTTTGTTATGTTAAAGCGAGGTTCGTTGTTATGTTAAGGCGAGGTTCGTTGTTATGTTAAGGCGAGGTTCGTTGTTACATGGCAGCGGGGTTCGTTGTTACATGGCAGCGGGGTTCGTTTTACATGTCGTTGGTTCGTTGTTACATGGCAGCGGGTTCGTTGTTACATGGCAGTCGTTGTTTCATGGCAGCGAGGTTCGTTGTTACACAACTGCGAGTGTAGATGTTATGTTACATATACGCTCGACCTAACTGCTGATGACGCCTATGCAAGCCTTTCAGGAACTTCAATGGCCTGCCCACATGCCGGTAAGCAGAATCAATAAATAATATGGTTGTGGCATGTATACGAATTAATCATTTTCATGACCTTTTTAAAAAACTCTTAATTTTTGTACAGCTGGAACCATTGCTCTTCTTCAAACCAGACAGCCCGAGTGACATATGCAAAGGCTAAGGATCTCCTTCAAAACCATTCTGACCGAGAATTGACCTTCAGTGGAAGGGTATGCGATGGAGTTGGTGACAATGTTTCCCAAATCATGTTTTCGGACACGGAAGAATCAATGCTTTAAAGAGTGTTCAGCAACAATCTCGCGACATGGCTTAAAAGACTTTCTCCAATTCTTTCCTTTTGTAATTACATGCATAATTCCATAAATATTATGCATTTGTAATTTACTTTGTAACATAAACCTGTAAATAAATACAGCTAATTAATAAAAATAAAATTGCAATCAAATGAAATCTCGTATTGACTTTCATTATGACAGGACAGACTTCTTCTCATTATGCAGTGATATCCATTATTAAATAAGCAGACAAAATGACTGACGTTTACATGTAAGTCTGAAATTCACTCTGAATCAAAATTGTATTGAATTGGAATATGTCGAGTCCATTCATCTTAGAATTGTTTGTATGACTCATGTAGTATCTTGCATACTTTTAAATTCAATTATGCCTATTTCAGTTTTGACTTTATACTTATTCAATATTATGATGTTTAATTTTGCAATAATAGGTATCGAGTCCATTAAATTATTTTCTTGCAACAAATTGTGTGTTCTGTTAGATTATTTTGAGAAAATACTTCATTATAATCATGAACAATGAAATGTTATCTACAACGCTGAAAGGAATTCCATATTCTGCGTATTCATTATAGCCTATCAAGACCGAGGAACAAAAATCATGAAATAGGAAAATGGAAATAGAAGACTTAAAAGCATAAAATCATTCTGCCTCTGCTTATAGGTTTCCAATTCCACAAGAAATGCAGATTAACATCCGCCTGATAAGAACAGAGTCTTTTCTCACATGCACAACAACAGCACCAAGCTTACTATGCTCTGACTCATCTTTGTAGTTCGCTTGTAAAATGAAAGGGAGGGAAGCATGTTCTATTATAACCAGCACATTCATATGCAAACTCAAGCAAAGGTATGTACATGTGAAATGATTTAATGAAGAGATGGCTGTGCTAGAAAAGGAAACGAATAGCATAGCTATCTCAAAATAGCAATGTTCCATACAAAAGTGCCTTTTGGATACTCATTTTAAGAAGCATTTTTTTATAAATTTCCATATTATATTTGATGTTTTTGAATAATCTCCACATTTTTCAGAAAATAGATGATTACATGATTAACCAAGTCGATTCACAACTTGGAGAAATGTGGATATGACGAGTTTAAAGTATGAATGTGCAGAATACAGGGCTGCAGCCTTTTGACATTGACATACACAAAAATACTTTTGCATTTCGTTATACGAATAATAATGTATATGTTTCTTGACACTACTTGGTCATGGTCCATTGGTGTGTTGAATATTTTTTTATTATGTCTCTGTTATACTATATAGCATTACATTGGTTATATGGGTTACAACAACAGGTTGCATGTAAGAGCTTATGATGAAGCTACGCTTGGTATATTTTCTAATGAGCAGACGGAGCAGGAACTCAAAGGCCAAAACGAAAACTCTATCCAGCAGCATACAGAAGCATAAACAATACGTATCATGACACATATTTAGTTAGCTCGAAATTATGTGACAGAAAGGAATATGTGTGCAATGTGCAACAAGCAAGCATACCCCAAAATGACAAAGATGTCGAAACGAAAGTAAAATCAAAACTAAAATCAAAAGCACGAGGGAAGCAAACTAAAGAAAGAGTTCAGTCGTGATAACTTGCTGTTACCCATTCAGTAGGATTATACGAACGCTGGATAACTGTATCGTGGTCACAGTCCCAAAAAAAGAAAAAGACGTTGTTTAAGAAGAAAATCATTATGCAATACATACTTATGTATGTATACTTTCACGTTAGCATAATATAGCAAGCCATGCAGCCTGTTGCTCAGTTTTATTTTGATCCGCCATTCCCTTTCAGTCTGATTGTGAGTGATAACGTGAAGTAAGCATTTTTGCAAAAGCAATATCAGCAACAACTAAGTACATTTTTTATACATCAGTAGGTATATTTAGTGGTGTCAGTAACCTACTTGTCAATAGTTACTTTGAATTTTCAACCCATAATTTTCAACTGAATTATTGGGTCTTCATACAACAAAAAACTTTTGATTGGAAGTTGAAAGTGGTTTGCTAGTTCTAAACCGTTTTGATAGACTGGTACAAATTGGCGGTGAAGTATTACACATTTAAAAAAACTCGTTGATTGAATTGAGTGAGGTTACTGTGCAAAAAAAAACCTTTCATTTCAAAAAGAATCCGTGAAAGTTGACCTGTAGTAACTGCCAGAAAAGAGTGTTTACTGGTTCAGTGCTGAATTACATTTTTACATAAGACTCCAATGTAAACTGTTTTCATCTCCAAAATCTCCAACAATGTCGTACAACGCAATTATTCGCCAAAGGGATGACAAAATAATTGGAAAAGTTTTCCTTGAGGATTTAAAGGGCTTGCCTCCCTCCTGGCAGGTCAAATACCGAAACCGAATCATATCAAAAAATTCGGATTTGAAAACAATTTTGTGCGATGAAACGGTTCCCCTGTCCATATACACCTATCAGGTTGATGAAGGCTCCTTCATAATAACTGTGAGACCCACTTGGGGCAAAGAGTTTGATATGAGTGTCCGTAAAAACTACAAGATTGAAACACTGAAAGAAATGATTTATGAGATGGAAGGAATCCCCATTGAATCGCAATGGGACCTGTTCAACCCCGAGTATCTGTTTGAATGTTGCCGAAAGGGTTACTTCTACATGGGACTTCTTCAAAACTGGGGTACCTTGGGGGAGTATAAATTCAAACCCGGAATCGACATCACCCTCCCCCTTGCTCTTCGAGGTAGTGGGCTTGCCATGGTCGATTTGGAGGGGGAAAAAGAGCAAGTGACAGCAAATGGTGAACCCTTCACTTACGGCTGGGAAGAGTGCTACTTCGGACTCAATCTGTATGGCACTTGTGATTCTAGCGCGTGTGTCTCCAGGTACATGAGGGAAGGGTTGACAATCTACCGTGCAGGTTATATTAACCTTCGACTGAAGGCTTCCGGGCGAAAAAATTTCCTCTGTGGGGCATGTAGCAGCAGATTCACTCCAACCCACTTTCTCATTAGTTGCGGGTGCGCACTCTTTAGGTACAGGATGAGGGGTTCATTATTCGTTCACACTAAGGTCATGGAAGCCCTTGGGGAAGTGAAGGATTACTCGCAGAAAGGAGCCGAGCTGATATATGATGTCATTGAGATTTCTTGTGTGCGATTGGACGAATCTTTTTTAATTTGCTCGCATTGCGACAAACCTATCAAATGGAGGAGGGACGTAGTCCTATATGATTGTTGTCATGCAGTTCATCGCACCTGTATGGAGGATGACGGATGTGAAATTTGTCGTGCGGTCTTGATGGATGCTAAAACCCTTGTGGAAGAAGTTGACAGCCTAGATAAACCACAGGGTCCTGGGAATACTAACGAAAAAGAGTAGGTTTTGTAGATTTTTGCTTTTCATTGGAAAGCTTTTGATACTGAATGTGTACTAACTCGTTACACTATCAAAACCCATCTATATACCAGACTATATTGTCATTCTCGGAATCTCCTTCTCAAAGAGGAATATAGATGTAGAAACTCTTTGAGTCTCAAGTAGTTATAAAAACAAGTTGTTATATTGAAGAATTTTGTTGAAAATGAATTGAAAGAATTCGCAAAATTATTTTGTATTTCAATGAATGTCATTCAGTACCATTCCGATAGGGAAATAGTAAAGTATACCCTTCCGTTATCAATTCTCTAACTGTAACTTTTTGTCATATGCGTTTGTATCGGAACATTTTTATTTAAGTAGTATATTTTGTGAAAATATTAAACCTAACTTTATTAAGCCCTCAAGGAGCCTGTATGTGTACAATAATTGTTTGACCATTGTAGGAGTAGCATAAGAAATTATAACTACATTTTTATATTAATTTTGTATCGTGTTTCTTTAGTTTTTATGTCGCAAGTCCTTTATAATAAGTAGTTCCATTCGATTACTAGAGTTGCTTCGTATTAAAATACACTTACAATATGTTATGAATTTTGGTAGCTCAACGTTAACTTTAAGATTAGCGAGCGATCTGACAATTTAGATTCCTGGAATTATAATGTAAATGCTGATGATTCATTCCCATCCATCAGGCAGGTGAACCAAAACCAAAAAAGCCAACGATAACTCAATAGGAATGACAAATTAATAGACAAACGTACGCCCATGCTATTTGAACTACATGCAACCTTTTTGTGAATACTACTGTTTAAACCTAAGTTTAGCTGTACTTCCAACTACCAAGCTTTCACAGGGCTTAATATTTGGCAATTTTTTTATTCGTTAGATGTTTTTTAGTTCTAAGTTTGACTGTTAGTTGATGTTAATGATATTAGGACTCGATTCATTTATCAGTTTCTACTAAACAATGGTAGAATTTCATGTGTTTCCGTCTAGTTGGTTATAGCTTTAAAATATAATATACTATGCATATTTTGTATTTGCGGAAAACCACCTTCAGTTTTGGTTTGGTGTCCTTTCAGTAAGATGAATGAATTGTATCACTTCGTCATTTCCTGTATAAAACAATTTTGATTGATTGATTGATTAAAGAATTATTATTTAACCTAAAAATCTCTTGATTTAATAAACATTCCTTAAGTCATAAATATAAAGACATTGAAAAGTACGTACATAAAAACTTTTGAGCTGTTTCTGACAAAGTAGAACGCATACAAAATGCACTTTTTTATGAAAAATGTACATGGACCACCACATATGCATTTAAGGAAGTAAGATATAATAGGCATTCGAAAAAATTTCCATGCAATTCAAATGACAAAGCATCTCCATTGGACTTGAAAAAGTCATTGCCCAGGGTAGAGAATGCACACTGATATAAGCATAAAAAAGGTGCCTAGTCGTCGTTCGTAGCCGGCCGGCTGTCATATAAACATTCAATGCATAAACTTATGGTATAAGTCTCATGCACTCCACTTTGACTTTGTCCATTTCCAACACAAAACACATTACAAGGTCGCATAAAAGTTCGTAAAAGTCGTAAAGTGATCTGCTCATTTCATATCTATGTTACTTGCTGTTCAGTAATAATATTAATGTTGCATCTACTAAAAGTTTATCTTTCCTTATCAAATGGGGGCTCACTTTCATTTATAATCTCGACATTAAGAACAATAATAGTACAGGCACAGCCTAACCTATTCTACAAATATGTTTTTAAAAACTAATCTACTCAACTGAACCTCAGTTAGCAACTTGCTAAGCATTACTCACTACGGTAGAGGTAGAGGAGGAAGAGGAGGGCTGTGCCTCGTGAGGGTCGTGACTGTTGTGATGCTGACCTGTGACATCATCATCCGCACTTGCAGTCTTCAATTTCGGTTGTTTTTCAATTTCAACAGGTATAGGTTCTCTAAAGTCTTCAAACTCCTCTGACCCTTGTCTCCGCTGTCGCACCATTAGTATGAAGGCTAACGCAACTAAAGCAGCATATATTCGGAAAACGACACCACAAACGAAAATCTCAAGCTGAGGTAAGGCAGACCCATCAATTACCTCAGCTTCTCCTAGAATTTGGAGGAGACCGTCAAAGGCTACACTGAACGCTGTGAGTCCAAGCCATGCCCAGCAAATGGTAGCATTTTTCTATTGCATATTAAAAATAGTTGTGTACTTAGCGAACAAACAGTGGTAGTTTTTTGACCATTTCGGAAAGTGAACTTACTGCTTTTGCTGCGTAATACAATGCCAGGTCCACAAAAAACTGGAATATGGTAATAATAATAGCAAAAATTATTACTCCTGTAATTATCACATTGCCTCCATAAATAACAGAAATGACCGTAGTTGTCTTCCTTTCTGAAAGTTAAAAAGAAAACATCCCCTCAGTTTAAGACTGAATAAAGTTATAATTATCGAGTAAAACAAAACACAACTCCTCCAAAAGTTTATACATTCGCATGACATAATACAAAGTAGTGGTACTTGCCACTGATGTGACCTTCGTCCTTATTTAGATAAATGATATTCGAGATATCGATGCCATACTCCAAATACTCACAGAAACTGACCACAGTCACCACCTCCAAAAATGTATAAATCAATAATGATACAGTTTCAAAGTTGGAATGAAATTTCATATGTTTCAAACTACCTACCGCATCAATTAACGCTACCACTTTGGTGGCTCTTTCCAAGGATATACATGGGCAAGGATTCAAAGGCATTTTTGCAAAGGACACGTGGGTATTCAATATTAGCCATAATGATATTCCATTGAAGGACATGGCGCTAGACGTTTCGTTTCATAAAATCAATTTCCTTTCATGCCGAAATAAAGTTGCGTTAGAAATTTTATTTATCATCATGTGCTCAAACTCAGGTGTCTCTAATTATAAGCAAATAGTCACAAGTCTCAGGGAAAAGTCTGATGTTTATAATCTTTATTTCAGGCTGTTCATACATTTCATACACAAAAATTTTTGAATGAAGTTATCTTCAAAGGAATGCATATACATGCGCTCAAATAAGTTAAAATAATGTTCGAAGATTCGAATGTTCTTAATGAGGATTACAAAATGAATTCAGTATTCCTCATCATCATCTTCGTCTTCAGATTCTGTAGTTACGTCTTCATCCTCTTCTTCTGAATCGTCATCCTCCCCACTTTCACTGTCACTTTCCCCCATTGCATCATCATCATCATTATCCGAGTCTGCATCTAAATCTTCGTCATCCTCGTTGATATCATTGTTCGCTTCGTCAAGGTGCTGCATATTAGTCCGTTTCTCGTCACATTTGCTTTCCTCCTGGCTAGTCGAGTGGTTGTCTCCTCCTGCTAGATTCGGGGTCTGTTTTGAAACTGGTTTCGTATTCGCACTCTTTTTATCATCCTTCTTTTCAACAGCGGGGAGATATACAGGATACAATTTGCGCGATTGAACTTTGTTTCGACACGAGGGACAAGTGCTGTTGAGGCTAAAAAAGAAAGGATTTCGTGAATTAGTTATTTTCAAACACAATGGGCTTCCATTTTTATGATTGTTTGATTGCTCACTTTAACCAGGTCATTAGACATTCCCGATGAAAAATGTGACCACATGGAGTAGTACACAACCCTGAGGATGTGGCGCTCTTCTGTTTTTTCGAGCTTTTACATCGTTTGGCATCTGGAGGACTTGATGAACTCATGGGTTCTGACAAAGGGATCCAACATATTGCACATTCCATTTCGAGGAGGTTGAGACAGACTTTACTATTGGTATTTACTTAATTGGTACTTTGACTTTAGGACAGTATGCGTCTCTGAATGATTTGAGATGATTAAGTTTTTTCGGAGCAGTTGCTGCTAGTCAAATATTAGAAGTTATCTAACTTTATTTCTGCTTCAAATTAGGTATTAAGCATTAGATAACTATGCAATTCGTTTTTAGGATATTTCCATAGAGAAGATGCAAATAGCTATGCAGTTATCAAGTTAAAATCCAATTGCATCATTTCACCCCTACCGGTTGCAAAAATTATCTTACGAATAGCTAGCTTCTGTTCATAGAATCTGTTTATAAGAAAATGGTAACCGTTGAACTATGTTCGTTTGATAAATAAAAGTTTGATATGGGATACAATAGATTTTTTTATTTACATGTCTCGCCACTTCAATAAAATTTTGGATTATAACTTGTCAAAGTTCAGAAACGCTGAGATTTCAATAGGCAGTGAACAGTTTTAAAAATTTATTTATCAAAGGTCATTCTATTCTGGAATATTTAAAACAACTTGGCTTTCAAAAGAATGCTTCATATAAGTTAGTATTTACTAAATAGTATAGTACATAGATCTTCTGTAGGTATATAAAATTTGTACGTAGTTGTACTTTAGAAATTTGTACAGTCGTGAAAAATCATTCGTTCATTTGGTGAAATGAACGAATTATATTTGATCGAATGTTTGAGCCTTTTATACACGTGTTCTTCTCTTGTGTCTTACGCTACGTTCCGTTTCTAATTAGATGACAAAATTAATACGATGTAAAAGATAGCTCACAATTTAGTATAAGCAAAGTTTGCTTTGCTATTTGGCAAGCAAATTTCGTCAATTATATATTGTATGCATATTGTGTGTACACACTGCAAACCGTCCCAGACAGGCATATATTATGACAATTCCAAATTCAACTTCCGTATTCAGTCATCCTTTGCCTAATGAAATGGGAAATATTTATCTAGTTATGAGCTTGTGGCAAACAATATTGTAAAACATTGAATAATTAATATTAGCAAAAAATATGGATAAGAAACATTGTGGTCACATCCGGCATTTAAAACCACTTCTATGAAAAACCGACTAATCGGATCAATGCATATTTTTATTTCGTAATATTTGATAAAAAAGTCGAGACGTTAATACGTTAATATAACTAAAATTTAAGCGTCATAATTTTAATTTGAAGGTTTGAGTTGATAATCAGTCGCTGCAAACCAATATGCACATAGCATAGCTGTTTATTTATTTGATCCCCGTACCGAATCCGTATCCATCATCGGGCTTAAATCTTATTAAACTTATCTGGAGCATATAATGTACACATACGCTCAATTGGGACAAAAGTTTCCAATCCAAATCCAATAAACAGCTTTCGACATTGATAATGAAATTGTTTATTCAAAGCAGAGTTGAATAATTGATTGCAATATCACGAGCAATGTTATCTTTGCGTGACATAATATGCACATAATTTTCTGGATGGACTCATTTTATTAATTTGTAAGTGTGGCATTGGCATTCAAATTCAGTACTTTGGCGAATTCAGTTTTCCTTGCATCGCAATAATGGAAACTTTTGCAAAATTCATACGAACTAGTGGAACTCTAGTTTTCTTTACATTTGCCGTCTTGATTTCAGGCTCAATCAGTTCGTATCATAATGAATCAGTGGACTACTACAAAAATTTCGGGTTTTCCGACTACAACTATGAAGAATTTCTCAGTCATTTCCACTTACCTTCACTCCAATACAGACTGAACTTGACTGTGATACCGTTGAGCTATGAAATTCGTATGCGACCCGTTCTTGACGATGGCTTCCCAGGCTTGGAACGATTTACGGCACCATCTGAAGTCATCATCAATGTGGAATCCATTACGGATGGAAGTAGCAATGTGATTGTCATGCATCAAAGGAACCTGACTATTTATCAGGATCTTGTGACTGTTAGTTATTTCATAAAATTGCATAGCATTCAATCATAATAAGAACCATCTCGACTAAAATATTTTTGTTGAAGGTCAAAAACATACAAACTGGACAAAATATGAGTATAGCATCCCAAAGCTTTCAGACTGACAAAGACTTTTACATTATTCAACTGGAAGAGTCTTTCCAGTTTGGAGACAGGTTACAAATCTTTATTCCATACACAGTCAGTCTGTCTCAAACGGAAAATGTGGGGATTTATTTGGGTCACTATTTTGATCCAACAACGAATGAAACAAGGTATTTGAAGCCATGATTTGCCAACTTGCAGAATTGGAACAGAACAAAAAAATCTTTAATTAGAACGCATTTGCGTCACAATTTGAAGGTATTTGTCAGCAACCAAGTTCGAGCCATACCATGCAAGAAAAGCGTTCCCTCTTTTTGATGAGCCAAGCCTCAAGGCCACTTTCAAGGTTACGATAGGTCGACTGGATGAGAAATATCATTCACTTTCAAACATGGAAATAACTCAAATCGAGCCAGAGTAAGAACGGATGAAAAACTGGCATTTATTAATTTGCTGAATTGATACTGTAGTGGAATATTATAACTTTATTGATTTCAGTCAGGAATATGATGGTTGGGTTTGGGATCATTACGAAGAAACCGTGTTGATGTCTCCCTATCTAGTTTGCATGATCGTGTCTGATTTTGGAAAGGAGACAGTTCAGATTGAAAACGGAAATAGGACCGTTTCAGTGAGCTTCAATTTTTATAACAGTATTTGTGATAATGACCTGTAGATAAATTAAAAAATTAATACTACGTACAAATAGACATGGGCGCCTAAGCATGACATTGAGAAAGAAGGAGGTGTATTTGGGGCTGTAGCAGGGGCAAGAATCCTTCAATACTTTGAGAGCAAATTCAAAATGGACTATGCACTCAGGAAACTGGATGCTGTTGGATTACCTCAGTTTGCTTCTGGTGCAATGGAAAACTTTGGCCTTGTAACTTATCGGTACATATAATAATAATAATACACTTGCTAATTCCCTTTTTCATGAAGCCTTTCTATACAAAAAAAAATAATTTAAAACTGAGAAATGGTTACAAATAGCTATGCTTTTCTTGTCTGGATTCCTGGTGAGAACACCGAAGCCGAAAGAAGGAAAATTGCTCAAGTTTTGTCACATGAAATAGCACACCAATGGTACGGAAACATTGTTACGTGTGCTTGGTGGTCGGGTATGCTAATAATTGAAAATGAATTGGTGTTTGCAATAACTATATAATATCTGTATATTGAAGTGTGGTTTGATTGCATGAATTTTTGATTTTTAAGAAATTTGGCTAAATGAAGGCTTTGCAAGGTATCTCCAGTTTTGGGGGATGAAAGATGCTGTTCCAGAGTTTGAAACTGATGAGGCAATAGTAACTGATACAATTCAACTGGCCATGGTGTTTGATCAAGGACCTTCGACACATCCAGTCAAAAACTCTGCCGAGAGTCCAGAAGAGTCTGCAGCAGTTTTCGATCGCATTTCTTACGAGAAGGCGGCGTCATTGTTGAAAATGATGGAGAGTTTTCTGACGCGACCTATATTTGAAGCTGGAATAATTGATGTATATCTTCAAAGAATGTATGAAAAAATCTAACTTTACACATTTGAAGCGTACATTATAAATAGTTTACAAATTGTGTTCGTATAGGAAATGGCAATCAGCATTTCAGGATGATTTGTTTCAAGCAATTCAAGACGCATTAGAGATGCACAACGCAACTCAGCTTCTTCCTGCTGGAACCTCTATTAAGAGTCTCATGAGCGAGTGGACACTAACTTCTGGTTACCCCCTCGTTCGTGTGGATGCTGTTAACCAACAAACTATTGCAATTTCACAAGAAAAGTTTATGCTAAACTCGAAAAAGTTTTATGAAGAAGATTCTTGGTGGATTCCCGTGAAAGTTGTGTCAGAGGACAGCCCTTCTACTGGGGAAGATAAGCTTCCGGATGTATGGCTTTCAAACAATGTTTCTAGTTTACTTTTTACTCGCCCTGGTTTGGATACTAGCAAATGGCTGATGATTAATCCAGACGCAACAGGTAAGCTAACTAATAAGTATACAGTTGACAGTATTTCTAATATGAAAATTCTAATATAATAAAGAGTTTACTTTTAGGCTATTATAGAGTTCTGTACGATCCAAAGTTGACAGAATTGATTGGACAGCAGCTGCTGGCTAATCACACCGTGATAAGCTCTTCTAGCCGAAGCCAGTTGTTCGACGACTATTTCAATCTTGCATATGCAGAATACATATCCATTGAAACTGCCCTTGGAATGACAAAGTATTTAGAAAGGGAATCAGCTTCAAATGTGTGGACAACTGTTTTAACTCATTTGAAACCCATATTAAGTAGATTCACACAAAATGACGAAGCAGTTGAAGCCTTCAAGGTAACTTGAACAACGCAATGTTTTGTGGCTTGCACGTTTTAGAAATTATAAAGTTGTAATTCTATTTTGGCATTAGAACTATTTCCTTCTCCGGTTGGAAGGTGCTCTTGGTATTATTGGAGTCCGGCAGCCTGAAACGGAACAAGGAATAATTGTAACGTTGAGAGCCCAACTATTGGACATGGCTTGTCAACTGAACATCCAGAATGCATACAATATGCGAATGAGCTTGTTACAGAGTGGCAAACTAATCCTGAAAATAATCCGTAAGTACATTTGAGCTTTGATAGCCCCTACAAACAAAATAGAGAGAAAATGTTTGAACTCCTTGTTTTAGGATCCTTCCAGACACTAGGCCTTCAATTTACTGCACTGCTGTGGCTGAATCCTTTAATGAAAATGTGTGGAATTTTCTCCTGAATAGACTTTATGAGGCTACCAGAGATACCCCTAAAACACAGCTTTTGAATGCATTGGCGTGCTCCAAGAACCATACTACTCTTACTAGGTAATCAATACAAAATGTAGGATCGTATTTAATTATTACTTTATGCAATAAAACAATTATTTCGTTTAGATTACTGGAACTATCCCTCAATGGCTTGAATGAACACACCTCCCAAATCTTTACCCGAGTGACTATGAACCCAGAAGCGAGGTCATTGGTTTATGATTTTGTGAAAAGTAGTTTGTTAGCTGAACGACTAACTCCTACACAATTTGCTGAAACGATTTCAACCCTGAGCGGATACTGGAATTCACCTGAGAATTTAACAGAGGTACATACAATACGTAAATTATGAAGACTGAAATGAATTCATGCTCTCCTTTCATATTAATATATTTTGTTTCTACAAAACTTTATATTGTGTAATATACGTTCTTCCAGCTCCAACAATTCATTGACTCAAATGCGGATATTTTGGAACCTGTCAAATCATCGCTGGACTCATCCCTTGGAAATATTCAAGCTACAGTCAACTGGTGGAACTTGTTTGGGAATAGGATATTAGACTGGCTGATTAACAACTAAAAGGGTAATTGATTCAAAAATATTATTGCTGAAATTTTGATATGAATAAAAAGTTGTTTAAGATGTTGGGAATTCCAAAAAATGACGCAGGAATATGCATTTTTTTGTGTTGGTGTGTTTTGAACGGCATCATAACTTCTTGGCTTGTAATATTTTTTTACCTACAATGTAGGTAGATTTTTACACTTGTTACTGTTTCACAGAAAAAGGCGGCTTAGTAAGACGCAAATTTTTAAGTTAGCTGGTTATTATAAACCAGTACACCAAAAAGGAAATTGCATCATTAAAAAAATTTTTTTTTATTCCATATCATAATAATCTAATTAAATTATTTATTTAATGTATAAGAACTATGATGACCTATTTGTAAAATTGTATTATATCATTTTGAAAACAATGTTGTATGACTATCCTAAATTCTATATCATAATATTCGTACAAAGTATAAAATGTGGCAACAGAAATCTTTATCAGATTCAACAAAAAGTCATGTCAATGTCAAATCACTTAAACTCAAACATATTATCATCAACTTTTCTACACCAGTTCCAATAAGCCACATTGTGATGGGGCCACAACGTTGTATTTTGTCCTTTCGCATCCAAATACCAAGAGCCGCAGTTCTCATTTCCCCACACGGTGTGACCTATTTTTTCATCGACAAATTTCATGAATGCGGATTCCGTCTCTTTTTTCACTGTCATACATTTTGCTCCTTTGTCCAGCATTGCTTTTATGGCCTTGATTGTCCAATCCACCTGGCATTCTATAGTATATAAGTTGCTACTGTGTCCGAGCGCCTGTGATCACAAAAAACAAAATTGCAACATTGTATTTTTGTACGAATAAATTAGCCATTAAAAATGTTTCGTAATAACTACTTACGCTGTAGGGACCTAATAAGGTAAACAAATTTGGCATATCATGGCTGCTTATTCCCATGTAACCCTTTGGTCTATCTTTTTTCCATTCTTCTAGCACATCCACTCCATCCTGACATATACTCTCATAGGAGAGAAGAAGTCATGCGGCTGATAACCGGTTGCAAGAATAAGAACCTATAATAACAAAAAGAAGCAAACAAGTCAGTTTTTGTAGTATTTTTACAGACAATTTGTTTCGTAGGTCGAGGTTTTTATCTGTTTGTATGTGCTTACGTCAAGTTCAATATCTTTTTCATCTGACATTGTAATCACGTTTCCTCCAACCTTCTGTATTTTATCCGTGACAAGCTCAACATTGGATCTAGTTAGTGTATTATAATATTTCTCTGAGAGGACAACCCGCTTGCAAGCAAATGTGTAATCGGGCGTAGCCTTTTTCCGAAGTTCTGGATCCTTCAATTGACAATTTCTGTACCAGTTGGCTAGATGTTGGCCTAAAAATTTAAAATGAAAATTTAGCCCATTTTTACATACAGAACTATACATGCTTGAGTAAAAGAAAAATTCGATTATGAAACGTACTAGTTTTGTTGATTAAACTATTGTAGTGTGTCATCGTATAAGCAATTTCGAGAAACCAGAAAACGGAAGCACGACTGATTTTATACAGACCCGGAACAAATTTAAAGGCCCTGTTTGCAGTTTTACAGTATTGCACTTGAGGACGAGGCATTATGGTTGGTGCCCTGCGCTGGAATATTGTCAAATTGTCTACTTGGCTGGCAATTGTGGTGATGATTTGAACGGCGCTTGCTCCAGTCCCCACGATTCCAACACGCTTTCCATTGAGGTCGACGCTGTTGTCCCATTCTGCAGAGTGGATGAGGGGGCCTTTAAAGTCGAGATACTCTTTGGGGTAATGTGGGATTCGGATTTTTCCAGTTGCGTTAATTCTAAGTATTAAATTATTGGCCTATTTAAAATAGAGTAAGGTAAATCACACGTCATCTATTATGTAGCTAGCTTACATGATGTCAAAATCGTGACTTTCCACGCGCTGCTTTTTCACATCCAAGACGGTTGCCCTCCATTTGAGATTCTTTTCATCCCATTTGAGTGTCTCCACTCTGGTTTGGAACCGGATGTGAGGATAAATTCCAAATTTTCTTGTGACACCTTTCGTATACTCTAGGATTTCCGGTTGTGGTGAAAAAGAGTGGGACCAATCTAAAACATTTGTTTCAAAATTTTGTTATAGATATCGGAGTGTATTGCATCCGACAAACATACTAATACTGTTTGTAGGTAAAGAATCCGAGGTCACTATTGTTTACGGAAATCTTGGCGTTTACCATATTTGGGTGCAAACGAAAAACTGTAAAAATGACTCGGAATGTCACACGCGCATCCCGGATAAGTATTCACAAACCAAGTTCCTCCCACTTCCTCACAGCCCTCAAAAACAGTAAACGAATGGATATTCAATTCCGTTTTCAGTTTGATTGCCATGCACAAGCCAGAAAACCTTTTTTGATGGTGATACAAAAAAAGTTTTTTAAAATCGAGTTTGGAGAAAAACTACATAAATCATACAGATATGTAGTAATGTGGTGTTAAGCCAAAAATTCACATATTTCTTACCCCGCTCCTATAATCCCAATTTTTGGGCTATTCAGACTGCTCGTTTCCTCTTCCATCCTTTTAAAACAAAAAGTTTGGAAATAAATAAATGAAGATAGAAACTGCCTTTATATAAAGCCCATCTATCATCTTTCCAAGAACCTCTACTTGTCTTATGATGTCAATTAAAATGCAAATCATGTCCACTTTCAAATGACCTATTACTTTACTTCAGAAATATGCTTGTTGAAAGTTACCAAACGAATGAATAATTCATTCATTAACTCCAAACAATTCATGAAGGACGGAAAATAACAAGGAAAATAAAAGGAAGATGGTCTTTAGATAACATTAATAAGGAAAGTAAAAATAATAATAGTTGCTGCTAATGATGCATTAGAATTAATTTGATGAAATCTGTTAAAACCTGCTAAAATCTCACATGTAAGCTCAGGAAACAAAGAACTTTGAAACGATGCAAGGGTTAAGGTCACGACTAAACTCCAACGAATGTTCCACCATTTACAAAAATCGGACACAACAGGAACTTACACATGTAACTTTGTATATTATAATTTAACTCACATCTAAAAAGTTAAACTCGTGAACACGACAAGACTCCTTTTGGGACAGGAATGACAGCTTTAACGTAAACCCCATTCCATTTTTATCTTCCTGAAATGAGTCCCACTTCACCACAATGATAATATGATGAATTGAAGGTGACGCACTGAACTCAACTCACTTTATGAAGGAACATACATACAATAATGCACGCAACACAACAACATGCCTGCACGCATTTAATCATTTCAAAGTTCATTTCACATGCAACACATGTTAATGACAGTGATTATCACAACATGACTGTTGACGAGCGATAACTATTTCCATTTAGTCCAGTGATTTTTATGCTCATTTAGTAAGTTAAAGTTGAATAGCGTATTAAGATCCATTTTTTCGCTTGATGAACCACCAACGTTACTTCCACTTCCAACTTTTCGCAAATCATACAAGCCAGCTAATAATAGCCTGACCGTGTTCGCAAACGTAACTCAAGTGAATAGTCAAGAAATAGAGAGAGAGAGATAGAAGCTAGCAACTTTGTTGGGTTGGCCATAACATTAATCTAATTGGAAGTGATACAGACGATCTGCATCTGCAGACATAAAATCTACATGTATTGTAAGTCTATGAGTCAGCCATGGACACAGGGACCTCTTATCATATTGGCTCAAGATGATGTGATGCTACTTGCTAACACAAAATTAGCTCAATGCTTCTTAGACACACGCTGCAAGTTGTAGCCTACAACCATTTATCTATTAAGCACAGGGGTACCCAATAGATTTGCGTCTAGTATGCAAAATCATTAAATCATTTTTATTTCCACCTTATGATAACTGGTCGACAATTTTTTCTTCAAATGAGAAAGAGAGAGTGCAGAAGTGCCGATGAAGCTTTTTGATGTATAGGTTTTCCGATCAACATAGAATCCGACAAGCTCTGTTTTAGGCTCTTAAGAAGGGCACGTTTTTCGGAAAAAAGTACCACTGCACTTGGCCTGAATTACTCAGGTCGAGTTCATGTCAACACCTACGATCCTTGCAAAGCTTTGTCATCTCTTTCACAAATGCATTTCGATAAAAAAAATTTACTGTCATAAATACATTCAGAGAGACAGACACTAATAAAATGGTTTGTTCATGATTGAGACTCACCCTGTAAAAAATTTCAAAATGATTGTGAAAATTTTACGATTGAGTTGAGCTATAAAAACGACAAAAAAATCATTTAAGCACGCAACGAGACTTCACTTCACATTACTAAATTGTTCCGAACTCTCGAGCAACATGCAATGGAGAGAAAAGTTTGACCTTGAAAATATTTCCACTGCAGTACAAACTCCAACCAATTTAATAATGTATCAATTGAGTAGCACGACCTAAACTCAACTATTAGTATATTCGAATGAGCTTGTAAACGGATGAGTGAGATGGCCTATGATTCCCACGCGCTGGATGCATTGTCTCTGTTTACGTGTTAATTGCACTCAACAACTACAATCTAACGAACTAAGTATATACACAATTCAAAGTGGCAAACAAATGAGTATGGTTGAAAGGAAATTGTGTGAAACAGGAAACTGATGAAAAAATGGGATAAATTGTTTATTAAAAATGTACAATGAAGGTCAAGAGACCCTAAAAATGTTAACAAATGTGTTTTAAGTAGGCTCCAACATTGTTTGAAGCACTTAAGATAAATCTAATTATTGCATTATATTAATTACACCCCATTTCCATTGCATGTCGAGGGTTAAAACACGCCAACTAAGTTTCTAGCAGTTTGTACAACAACCATCTCAGATAACGAGCTTCATACGCCACAGTTTTTGTCCCGTAGGTTGTTGGCAATGCTTCCGATTGTTCCGTGAGAGGATTCTGCTCCTCCACAACTGATGAGATGGATGTGCCATGTTCTGGAATAAAAATGTCGTGTGAATGTCGAGAATAATGGGTAATTAATTAGATGTATTCAAATGTCCATCAGAACCACATACGCTCGCATTTGATGAGAAAGTCCATGCACTCTTTTAAAATGTCAGTTTCAAACGTCAACTTGTGTTTTACAGTCTCTTCCATTAGGGACAGAAGACATCGTTTTGTATAGAACCTGAAGATTTATTGTTCATTTAAGAATAACTATTTTTCAAAAAGTTAATTAAAGCTATTTAGTACAAACCAGGTATCCGGTCCTAAACGAATTGAGAAATCTGTCAAACTCTTGATAATTCTTGAGATCCCAAAGGGATAGTTCTTTTTCACACAGTACATTGTTCCAATAACCATATTGACGATACACAAGTGGTAAACTTTAATGTCAGGATATTTACCGATGATTTCCTCCTCCTGGCTTTCAATTCGACTGATGAGCATTTCCGCCTCATCATTGTTTTGGATGAGAATGTAGGAGCAGCAGAGGTTTGCGAGGACGATGGCACTCACTTCCAGAATTTTATCCAAGTATTTTCTTGTGACCCCTTCGTAAAAGCTGGCGGCTTCAGCGTAGTCCTCTCCCCTCATGAATATGACGTGGGCTGCGTTGAGCATCCAACAGTCTCGGTCATCACAGAATTCTACGGCTTGACGAAGAATCTTTTCTACACCTGGCCAATCATCACGGTCCCAGTGTACTTTTCCCATTTGCATTACGACCGGAAGGTAGCATCTTTCAATAAAAATCAGCACTACTTGCAAATTCATTTAAAAAACTGTAATTTTAGAATTATGTAATATTTTCTTAGGAAATAAAAATGCGTTACTGGTTTATGGTTTCGTCATATTCGCTACATAGCTTTTTTGCTAATTCCTCATCCCCACCTATCTTGTAATCTTCGACTTGCTTCACCATTTTTCTCAAATTGTCAGAAAGTTGCATACAAAGTTTCTCAAAAAGCTTGAGTGACTCGTCTGGAGCGGATTCTCGTTTGATGAGAGCTTCAAAAAAGCTTTGGAGAAACTGGAAATTTATTTTAAAACTTTAATTGAAAATATTCTAATTTCTTCTATGATATATTTTAATTAGGATGGTTTATTTCTTACTGGACTCAAGTATTTGTCCTTATATTCCGCATAAACTGCCACCAAATCTGCCATGAGGTCATACTGTTCATAACGTGAGTACAAAACCAAAAGATTTTGCAGAGTTTCAGATGGAAAAGTGTCTTGATCAAGGAGAAATCTCAGTTTTTTCAGAGCTTCTACAGGATTCGGTTTCAAATTCAAAATGGCGTGGTTATGTAATGTGATAGCATCCAGCTCCTCTTGGTTTCGTGGGGGAAGATCAGCCAAGGTCTTTTTGGCACTTTCAAATTTGCCAAGGTCGTATTCAATCGCTGCCTTCAAGTTCAAGGCTTCCACTAGCGCTGAGTCGTGAAGGGAGCGTGTGTTCCCGACACTGGCAATCCCATCCCAGCCTTCTGACGCCATGCAAACTCCAAGTTGTGGGTATTCCACTACACCATGTTGGATTATTTCACCTTTAGGAAATAGTAAAAGCCGTCATAAATTGTAAATTAGGCAATTAGCTTGCTGACTCATGTTTTTTATTCGTACCGACATAATGGGCTGCATTGGGAATGTCTAGCAATCGATAGTAAGTAACTGCGCGGTTGTACCACAAATGGGGTTCAAATCCACTAGATTTTGCAGCAGTTTCATAGTATTTGAGAGCCTCTTGGAAGTTCCCCTCTTTGTACTCAATACATCCCTTATTTATCGTGGTGTCTGGGTCATATTGGGAACAACCTTCCAATAAACACTTGGCGTCTGCAATTTCATCACAGCAATATTGCACCGCTGCTTTGAGTTTTGTGAACTACAACAAATCATCATCATATTATCATTTGCATGAAATTGAAATATATACGAGCGATTTTTTTTTCAATAAATAAATAACCTGTTCTCTCAACTCCGGCTCTAAACTCGATAGCTCACAATTTCCAGTGAATTTGCACGCCTCTAATGCCTGCTCGTAGAGGGTGGCATTATACAAGCAGTGAACGAGGTAGAGCCGGTATTCAGGAATTTCGGGGTAGATTTTTGTCAATCTTTCATAAGCGTTGGCAGCATCCGCAAACTCTTGCAAGTAGTAGTAGCAGTGAGCAAGAAGAGACAATGCTGCACGGCTCTGGAGAAGAAAGCGAACGAGTATGATTTAAAATATTGAGATTTACATTTTCTGTATAATCTGTTTAGTGGTAATAAAAATTACGCATGGTTGCATCTCCAGCAATTGCTCAAGAATTTCCACTGCTTCTGTGTGCTTTTCCTCACGAATCTATTGAACATGATTAAAACACATGAGCGTACACATAAGCTAATTTCATTTCCGGTACAAAAATCTGCCGTGGAACTTACAAGAGTATACACGGTTTTCGTGATTTCTCCACGTGGAATTTCCATATTGTAGGAGAAATTAGGCTTCAAAAGGAAGATATGGCCGATCACCAAACTGTCAAAAAAAGTAGCACTCAATTCTAGCAGAACAGACAGAAAATTACATCACTCGGTTATATTTCTGCCTCAATGGCTCAGTTGTAATTTGTTTTCTTGATACAATTATTGGAATTTGATAATTTGCATATATGGTTACCAAGTTTGGATCATATACATTATGGCATATAATCAGATTTTTCCCCAAAGATGATAGATCATATACGCCTATGCTCGAGAGTTCTGGTTTACTTGGTTGTGAATGGAAGGAAAGTTGAAGTTGGAGTGTCATTCTAATAGGAATTAGTAAAGCTTTTTTATTTTAGAAGTCCATTACGTTAAAATCCACGAT
>LJIJ01001614.1:0-39921 GCA_001718145.1 Orchesella cincta
TGAAGGAAAGTTTCATACAAATTTGAAAGAAAGAACAGGCCTAATAAGCAACTCCAGTGAAACCTCGAGTCGTGCTTTAGACGATTTTCCTCATTAATAAAGTCCACATTACGTCAATTCCATGGGAAAGACTTCTTGTCGCTAAAGTATAGAGAAAAACACTCCGATAACGCCCAACCAAATTGAAAACTGGAAAGCTGTGATGTAGATGTCCCAATGTATAACCATTGCTTTTTCGGAGGTAACGCAGTGAAGAAGCAGGTATCTCATTAGATCTGTATCGTAATGATTAACTTGGATACGAGCTTGAATACTTGATTCAACTACCATGAGGTTTGTTGACAGCTTCATTGTTCGAATTGGTATGTTTAGCTCGTGAATTCTATTAAAATCAAGGAAATCTATTGTTGAAATATTTAGAAGGTGGTAAAAATCACGAAACGGGAATGCAAAGTTACAAATCTTGAAATGATTTTTTGTGAAAAATTCTTTGTCGGGTAGCAGACACTCCTTTATTGTGAAATACTGTTTCCATGTTAGCGTAACTGTTGCAGGATGATAAATAACGTTTTGATGTGCGTTGCCACTATATATTCAAGTGAGTTTGCTGAATACTGAAATGGGATACTTTAGTTTTATTCCCGTTCAATTGCAAAATGGGCTTGAATTTGTTTTCTAACTGGCAAAAATGACAGTAGTTTAAAATTGATGATGATGGCGACGACAAATTGAGTAAAACCACGGCTGCAGTAACATCAGGGGTTTCCATATTGCTGTATAGATAATTGTTGAACCCTTCCACAACGGTTTGATTTGGATTTAGCAAATAAAACACGGTTTCTTGAGAAAAGAGCGTATCCGGAACGGTCCATTAGATCTAAAGATGTTATGAACGTGGTGTTGTGAGAAAAACGGCGTTGCATTTCTTTGAGTAGCGCTGAATAAATCGCCAATAACCCTGATTTAGTGTGACATTGTTTTGCCATATTCCTCTAATTCGGAAATCGTAGTTGTTGAATGTGTTGTAGATAATTAAGTTTTGAAATCTTGAATTTATGCAGGATGTCAAAATTTCCGTATTTTTCTTTGACGTGTGTAAAAGAAGTGTTACCGAACAACTGGAATCAATGGTTAAAAATCGGAGTTTGTTATTGTTTTGTTCGAAGCTAATTTCTGTGGTGCTCGTGCATGAAATGTTTGCGAAAAATATAATAATAATTATTAACAAACTGCATCCCATTTTAAGAAAATGATAGCGTTTTCTAATTTTGGCAGTTATTTGTTTATTTGGGCTATGGTTTGAGTTAGAATATATATGCGATAATATTGAATCACATAAATCTGAAGTAAAATGACGGCGTTGCTGGCTAAAAGTAAGAGATTTCTGATTTCCAGCAAGGTTTTAAAAATAGTATTTTCCAAAAAAAATGATTTTATTACATGAAAACACTAAGAATATAGTACTGTTCATCTGGCCATAAAACTTGGCTTTGGGATACGTTGGGTTATCACAGGTTAGTAAACGTGGTCTTCCTGGTTGTCCTTTTAGTAGAGCACTTCAGTAAGTAGATAAACTATACATGGTATACTCGTAAGAATTTAAGCCTTACTCTAATGCCCCAGTCTACATCAATACATTACACAACTTATCCAGGCCGAAAACAGGATGTAAATTGTTTGAGATATTAAATTGGATAGTTGCTCAGAAATTTCCAACTGGCACAAAATGTGATATAAGCGATTAAATTTTTTAGTTGGTAAACGAATTTTTTAAAACCAGAAAAATTTGTCAATTAATATTATTTGATAAAAAATATTGATCACTAGAAATTATATGTTTAGGTAGGAAACCTCACAAATCCATAATATTGGAAATGCTCATCAAAATTCTTTTATTAGAGCCCAATGAGCAGTTTTTATCAAATAGGCTTTCACTTTGGACCGGTGAGTAGACGTGTAACGTGAGATCTCAAAAAAACTACTGATTTCTGAGAACTATCAATAAAACATGCATGTGTATTTCTCTTAAAAATGTCTGCAGATACTTTAAAACAATTTATTCTTTATCCAGTCGTTTTTTAGAAGCTTAAGTTGAGATTGTATGTATATGAGGGTCACATTTTGAACATAATTATTCTAATCTGCTGCTGAAGATCACGAGAAGTTGTGGCACCGAATGTTTTAAATTTAGCTGAGCTTAGCAACAAAGTGGGTAGATATTTCTTACAAAGGGATACATAACTTACGTGCCGATAATAATTAGCAGAAATCCATTAAATGCGTTAGATATGTCTAGACATTGTGTTTTTCAGACAAATGACTACACGACGTCAACTTGGCAAAAAACTTACATTTTCATTTCCCCGCAAAAATTTTATCCATATTTTGCATAAATGTTTCAAGCACTAAGAAAGACCTATATAAATGTGAATGTTTTTTACTGAATTGTTATGTTTTTCATTCAATATTACTTTCATGTCAATTACATCATCAATATTCTTACATTAACCATCATAAACACGATTACGTGACATAATACTATGAATGCAATCTAAAAACTTAAAATTAACCAGCTGTGTTCCTTTTAATTTATTTTAAAATACTTTGGTAGCAGCGTAATTTATAGGATGTCCAGATTTGCAAAAATACTGCATTTGCGTTTTAATGTCTCCCCCACCCCATTCCACTTTGTAAAAAACTATTTAAGTAACATAGACAGTTTAATTTATTTTTCTTTGCTGTGTAAAAATTAGTGATTTTAGATATCTCTTTACCCTGGGCAACATAAATTCCACTTTTGTCTAATTGTTCGCTTATTTTTTAGTTTTCCTAAATTAAACTCTACTACAGTTAACATCGAGACTACTGGTGTAGTCTTAACATTTTTCCTACTTCTCCATAATATGGTTCCATTAGCAAGAACAAAAGTCAAAAGTATGAAACCCAAAGCTACCCCGTAATTAATGCAAACCAACCTCATAGATGCACTAAAGCAAATGCTGTTGCTGTATGGTAACAACTGCGACCATGTGGAAGTATATAATTTTGCCTTTTCTTTCATCTCCAATTGGAGGCCCACGGCTCATACTTTCTATATCGGAGGAAAATTCCATGCGAATTCAACCTCGACGTCCCTTCATCTGCCCTCCTTGACAGAAATGACCATGTAAATCGCCCCACCCTTTCTGGCATAGAATAATACGGATAAAATTGCAAAAATATTGTCATCAACACGATGCAATTTTCCATCAAAGAAAGGAAGTAAATGTGCTTCCCAACTGTTAAGCATAACTAGCGTCTTATTTTCTACCATTTGCTGAACAAGTGAGCTAATTTTAGACCCAGGTCTAATTGGCCTCTCTTTCATTACGTGGAATTTACTACCATGTCTAAGATACAACTGCCTATACTTTTCCAGCATAAAATAAGGGTTCAAAACTCTTGCTAGAGAACCCTTATCCCTTACTCCGACAGTGTATCCCTTTCCTGCCAAAGATTCAAGTCGTTCCAGACCCTCAAATTTGTAAAAATCCGTTGCAAGAATTGTTTGATAAATATTTGTTATCATTGTCAGCCCGAGCAAACAACACCAATGAAATCTCCAGTCGTGTCTTAATTGTGTGGCTTTATTGACCAGTGTACACATGAGGTCTATGCCACGTGATAAATTTTTAGTTGCAAAAACATACAACGTAAAAATTCCACAATGCCCATCCACGTTTGAATATCAAAAACTGTGAAAATTATCCCATTTAATCAGAGTAACTTTGTTGCAGGAACGCAATGCAAAAGGTGATACGTCAAACTTCCCGTTATTTGTGGATTTGCTTTTACACGAGTAACTATATTCGAATTTATTACAGCTTGTCGGACACCAATCTTCATTGTTCTTATTGGAGGTTCCGAACTGTTGGTTTGTTTGAAATCCAAAACTTCCACGCCTGAAGAGTTTAGCAATTGAGTAATATCGCGGTATGAAGTTGGGCAGTAACAAATCTTGAAATAGTTTTTACGAAAAAATAGGTTGGACGGAGCTTGACATTCCTTCTTTTTAAAATAAGTTTGATAGAATTGTGTTGCAATTGCTATATGATAAATCAAATTGCCATGTGCGTTTTCACTATTTTTCTTCTGAACGGCTTGAATATGATTTTGTGAAACGATTGGATTTTTTGTGTTAAAAGAAACAAACGAAAATGTGTTACTAGGTGGACAAAAATGGCAGTAAATTGCATACGACGAAGAATTCATTAACACCACGGCTGCATAAACGTCTGGAAGTTGAAGGGTGTCATCTCTCTGAAAATATGCATTGAACCCAGGAATCAATTCTGAAGTATTCCTTAACATATAAAACGTTGCTTCTTCAGATTTCCCATGTCCAGAGCGGTCCATTAAATCCAGACCTTGAGAAATAATACCGGTAATGCAATAAAAATAGAAATGCATTTTGCAGCAAATTTTTGAGAAAATTTCCAGTATCCAAGATTCTGTGTTACGTTGTCCGTAAATGCACCATTCAGTCGAAAGTCATAGTTTTTAAATGTGTTGTATTAATAACAGCCTATTAATGAAATCCTGTGGTTTGAAGAAATAAAGTCGTATTGTATTGTCACATTATAGGTCATTCTTTGCAAATAAAACCGTAATACTTACACATGAAATTCCTGCAAGTCAACAGTCATACATATATGTGCGGTCCCTTAAAACTGTTTCTTTCTTGAAAACACTACAAATTTTATGTTACGTCGTTACTCAGTGCGTACCAGCGACTGTCTCCAAAATAAAAAAGCAAAATAGCCTGACAAAAACATATGATGGAGTACTCACAAAAGTAAGTATCAGTAAAAGCACAAATATTGTAGTAGCGCGAGCCCTTATCTTTTCTCTGTTTCAGTTGGTTAATATACGTATAAGCAACTCACACCATCTACTTACGGCTGATTCGATCAAATGTTCACTTTCAAAGTGCTTGGGACAACCCCTCTACTGCGAGCTCACACACGGATAAAATCGCCCAACTCCCCTCCTGGGGAAAGGTACTCCCGTCTACTAAAAAAGTTCACGCAAATTCCTATTTTTTGATACCAATCGGCTGATTGACTACCCAAACTTTGCTACGTGCGTGTCGCCCCTTCCAAAATGTTTAAGCCAATTAATTCGCCCTTCTTAAGAAACGTCCACAATTATAATCCCTGTTTTCATTTTTCCAACACGTTAGGTGCTGTGACTAAAATTAAAGGCTTGTAAAATAGGCGCTCGCATTCAACACGATCTAAGGAACTTAATTGTTTTAGATTCTGTGAACTATAGTTGTAACCTAGTCCCATGTCCATTGAACAACATTAGAAACTATCGAACAGCAACAATATAGTCCATACATTTCCAGCTTATTGGTACAATGGCCACAATTTACCGCCAACACAACAAATGGTGAACCATACAGACATATAGATATAATACAATCATACAAAAAATTGCTCTCTGAAGTAACACCATATCACTCATACTTTTTAAGGCTCCAAAGTCAGCGAAGCTATCTGACACCTGAAAAGCAGAAAGTTAGTGTTCAAAATCCTCACCTTCTCGCCTCTTTATTAGCGATACCTACAATGGCACCAAAACCAATCAAATCTATATCATCCATCACCAAAGCCCGGCACAATAATAGTGCTGAGGAATCGGCAAAGTTCTGCAAATAGATGAAGTGCCTGTGTGGAATATGAGCTGGAATAACTAACATATACCTTCAATCTATCAAGATCAGCGAAACTGTTTGATCAACGCAAAACGCAGAATATTAACAGTTGTAAGTTTATCAACAAAGTTCACCGCTCCAATGTGAACTTTCAGCGAAGGAAACGATGCTACATATCTTTGCATTTGTTTTCGATTTTTATCATTAATCCTAATCAAAACCCGAACTTTCAAGTATTCCAAGAATTTGGTCGATTCCTCAAAAACACTTGCATAGATTGAAACCATTGCTGCCACTGCAAATGAAGCATTTACAAACAGGTATACAAAAAATACAAGTTGAGAGGTTGATAACTCTGTTCCCACTTTGATAACAGCGTAACTTGAAATGATAACGGATGGCAGCATCCCAGACAATAACGCAACGAGAGCATTTTGTTGAATCAAGTTATAATTCAGTGTAAGAATCTGAAGTTGTCTATATGCACCAATTTTTGAACGCGAGAAATTGACACTCACGCTATTTTTTAAGTATCGTGTGTATTGAACTAAACAACAATTTTTTAAGAAGGAGGAAACAAACCCGTTAAAGTAAGTACGACCCATGAATTCAACAAGGAGCCAAGAACTAAGAAAAATCAAGAGTGACAAATATAATAAAGATTCCTTACTCCAGTTGAAACTTTTTGGTTCATAACATTCTGGCAGAAAGTGCCATCCAATCGTTGCAGTTGTACAGGGATGTATCCATCGATGAAGAGAATAAGCTGTAGCAATAGCAGGACCAGCGAGAGTTGTGATGCAAAACATTACTTTTATTTTCCACTTTTCCCATCGTTTCAAACCATTTCTTACACTCCAATCTACGAGTAAAAACAAATGAATATTCAGCATAGGTTTAAAGAAATCAGGAAGGTTACATTACCTGTCAAATTGTGTTTCTCAAACTGAAGTAAGAATTGAAATAGTTCTGCCACTGATTCCCGTTTCAGAAAAAATATTCCTGTGTAGACCAAAATACATAAGAAGCTATTAGCAAAAAAGAAACTCTGAAGTGTGGTTGCAAGTTGCTCATCATGTTTCTTCATGAAAATCTGCCACCAAAGTAGAAGCACATATAAAGCAAAACAAATGAATCTCAACCAGAGAAGTTTCAACTTCCCACAAACGACTAGCTTTGTATTGGGTTCTGTTTCAAGAATAAATAGCCGAGCACTGTATAATTTATGGATGCGTAAGTGCAAACCAACAGTTTGAACAAAATTTTCGGAGATCAGCATTATGAATATGATACCTTTACAACGAATATAAATTTGTAGACTGAAGGTTACTGGATGTAAGCAAAAAAGCTAATCGCAACCCGGCCTGCAGTGCTTAAGGCATTTCAGGAAACAAAGCTGTCACTGCATACTTCATAAATTTGTCAGACTGATGTCAACCACTCAAACACGAAAATATTTCATATGGAGATGTCACTCATCTTTTACAAGGAAGGACAAATTAAAATATTAACAGTTTAGTTTGTTGGAACGCAGTGGACAAGCCCGGTAAAACCCTGGTAAAAACAGACGCGGAAACATGTAATTTGTTCATTAAAAATCCATACCCTAGCAATAAATAGGACAAATATATGCTAACATTGTATTAATACCAAAACCTGAAATATCAAACTGAAGCAAAACAATAACAATATGATGGACAAAATATTGTAGACATGAGTGATATTAAAATGTTCAACATACAGATATGGTGAAATCCTTGAAACGTGTCGCTTGGAGAGCATTCCAACAACAACAACAAAACTAAGGTCATAATTTATTTTTTCTCATTTTTTTTGCATTGTTGTACAGAGTCGTGTCAAATAGAAAGTATGCTGACATGCATAACATTCCTGCTAAATACAAATATGACGACTATGGCGCCGTTGGGAAAAATACAAAACATTCTTCCTTTTTTTCTAGAATTTTTTGGTTTCATTGGAGATTCTACAATCTGTAGGGAAATTTAATGACAAAAGTATATGACAACTTTGTCACGTTACCTGCAAAACACCAGGACTCCTTTATCATTTGTATCTACTCGAGCAATTTTCTTCTGGTTTTTACATTGATCCCAGCCATGGCAGTTGAGTTTAAAATACCCCGAAGGAACCGTCTATTTGTCACACACATAATACAAAACTGCTTGGGAGTAAAAGTACACCTTGGTAGACGTAAATATATCGCAAAGACGCATTAAACTCAAAAACGTTTGGGTCAGTGACAATATTTGGCCACCTAGGAGAGTATAATTTTGCTTTAATAAATCCCAATTCTTGTTAATAACCTTATTACGGCAAAAAACAATGTTAGGGCTTTATTCGGGGTTTTAGGTAATTGTTATAAATTCCCATTGGTTTTTATGTACATCTGAGCTTCAACCACGCATATAATGCTTTGAGTCTTAACAAGGTTCATATTCCGAGTCAATTTAATTTTTAATCAAAATTAATCTCTCTTATTCCCACGCCTATTAAGTTCACGCATACTTCATATCTGCTTGGTTTACCTACTTTTTACAACGTAAGTTTTCTGCTACACATAGTTTGTAGAAATTCATTTTATCATGCAACTTAGTATGAAACTGACACACAACACGCACACCCACGCTTGTACTACATTGTATTGTGTTTAGTTTGTAAGTTCTTGTAAGCTTGTCATGTTTCCTTAAAAAGAAGATTCGTTACCTACACTTCACAACTGAAAGTCATTTTGTTTACCAAAGATCGATTTCTGTGTTTGTCGCAACTGTCAACCAAAATGGCCGAGCCTAGCCTACCTTTTGTCATTCTAAGAACATTTATTTGTGCATGTGTCAGCTTGATTTCATTATTCTTAGCTTTTATTATCCTAGTTTTAGTGGGGTTTCTCCGACTAATTATAAATATTGTTTTGCGTTATCACTACAAAAGCCGTTTCCAGCTAATAACCCCACTCGACGCTTTATACATGAAGGACTATTATGGAAAACTTTGTCAAATGAATGTAGTATTTTTGGCTCAAACGTCCTTTACTCAAATCGATTTGGATATACTCCGCAAAACACTTGAAGCAAGGATTAGTTCACCCTCGGGAATCTACCGAAAACTGCAGTTTTTTCCTTGTGTAAAATTTGGTTTTCTTTGTTGGGAAGATTTGGGGCAAAGTGACTCATTCGATATTAATCACCATGTCAAACTCTGTCCTGGAATTGAGAGCTGGGAAAAGGTTTATCCAGAGGATGAATTACAGTCAAGGTTCAACAAACTTCTAAGCTCACCTGTGAGCAATGATAGGAGACCTAAATGGGAAATTCTATTTATTCCCAAAATTCGAACAAAATCAACAACCTCACAGTCTCAAGTGGGAGTTATCATACGAATGAATCACGGCTACATGGATGGAATCTCGTTCTACAGGTTTCTAATTAATTGTCTTTGGGATGAGGGGGAACTTATAAAACCCAACTTACTTGGCGCTTCCAAGAAAACAGCTTCCACCTTAACTGATTTATGTCGGTTGTATCTCCACCTGTTTCTCTATGGTCCATTACTTGTTATCCGTCTTTTGTTGGACCCAGATAGGAACATTTATTATGACGGAACCCCAAATCCTGGGACTCTATTTCTTGGCAGTTTAAAAGTGAAAAACACAAACGTTAGCAGAATACGAGGGGCATTCAGTGTGCAAACCACGTCCTTAATCACCAGTGCGTTTCTTAGCGCCCTAAACAATATCGCTGAAAGAAAGGGACTGGAGACCCCGAGCTCAGTCAACGTCACGGCATCACGAGGACTGCAACCTTATCCAGATTCTCATGAACCTATTAATCATTTTATCCTGTATTGCAAACGTTTATTAATTTACACAGGTTTCAAAGACACTATTAAGCAGTTGGTTGCTGCAAATAAAATGATGCATCTGGGCCCAGAAAACGAGTACGAAATTCTTACCTGTTTGTACACCTCCAAGTTTGTAGGTTTGATGCCTGAGAAGATAGGGAAATACGTAACTAAGGCATTTTCAATGTTTTCGTTGGTGGTAACCTTGACCCCCCTTTCGGAACAAGTTTTGGGGTTTCAAGGCGCACCCATTACTTCCGTGGTAGGTATTGCGCCTGTTGCAAATGGATTGAGTGAGTAAATCGTCATATATCATGAATATGAATAAATTGAGTCCAATAAATGATGCTGATTATGAAATTAGGGTACTCATTGGGAATTTCAAATTATGCCGGCCACTTTTATATCTCGAGTTTGGCAGCAAAGTCGGCCGTAATTCAAAATCAACATGATATGGATGACCTCATCGGTGAGCTGGAGGACAGTATTAAAAAACTTCATGAAAAAGCAGTGGAATCAAATGAGAGCAGGAATGAAAATAATGACAAATTTGGAGCAATCTAAACTAATAATACTTTTTATTGAATAGAATAGTTTTTAGTCATAATAATTGAGATTAAAGAAAATGGTTGTGTTTTAGAATTTAAAAAAATGATTATATACAAAATATCCTCACTGGTGCTTCAAGGTCAATATTGGCGTGTAAACTAAACAAAAAGCAAAGAAATCTGGACCAAGCTCAAGAAAATTACAGCGGAAACACGTGTATTCCCACTTAAATTGTAACCTTGTCTACTTTCAAGATTAAATGTGAATTAATAATTGCATCTTTGCATGAAACTTCCTATATAATTTGGATGATTGTGCTTGGATGTATTGCTTGATTTTGATGAGTTCATGTCTACATTATTTTAGTATTTCATTCACCGTCATTATATATGTACCAGCAACAATGAAATACAATCATTTTTCAATTACCATCATTATACTAGGTTGATTTATAGTATAGGGTACAATGTTTGCTCCAATTTTAGCTAGCAATCATATTTTTTGTTTAATCATGTTATTATTATAAGTGAGCAACTGATTTTGTCTGACTTGAAATTAGCATTGTAATGGTAACTCATACAAACTTCCTTATTTGCAGAATGAGTAAGATTGCAATGGTAAAAAACTAAGGAAGACTGGAGACTACGACGTAATTATTTGATTATTGTAATTTATAAAATTTTCTTAATTTGACCAATTTCCTTTCTACACTTGTATGAGTTTGATGTCGAATGATCTTCCTAAATCGTCCATAGTCATGAAAAATATTAAGTGTTTGTTTTAATTAAAATGGCATTACTCTCTATCAAAGAAATGAAACATGATGGGCATGAGAATTATTATAAATACATCCGGCTTAAATTAAAACATTGTAGATGGGACTTGCAAATTAAAAATGAAATTCGTACAATTACAATAATTGCAGGAAAAATTCATAGGCAGTTGATTTTTCTGTGATTGGATTGGCATATAATAATGAAAATATAAATGACCAACTATAATATAGTTTGCAATGAATGTGAAATGGGTTTAGTTGAAATCAGGAATTTGAAACAAACACAAGTTCTTTCTAATCAATTGTTAAAACGCCCAAGTGACAATAAAAATGAGAGGTAAGCGTTTGTTAAAACTTTGATCAGAATTTCGGTTTAAAATCATGTGGTTTTCGAAAATATAAGTAATTTTGATTGATTTTTTAGAGAAAAACTTTGCCTGGCTCGTTTTTATAACTAAAAATGAGAACCTCAACCAGGGACTTCTCACCGGAGGATCAATTCGGAGGTCCAAAACTGCTGCACGTCTATTGGCAATTGCTAGCCCAAATCTTTCCTCAGCGGAGATGTTAGTCAGCTTCTAAAAATAAAAATTTGGTTTATAATTTGAGAATTTAGAACAACTGCATTAATTTTTTTTGATTTAGATGTCAACTGGAACGTACGTTTGATTCAGTTAGCATTGACGAAAATCTGGTTGGAGATGATGAGAATGGTAACAACGTGGACAACCATATTTTTCAACTGATTCAAGCTTTAAACCTTTCTGTATTCGAAAAAGTGGTTGTTGTCGGCACTGGTGTGATGGTTAGAAATTAATTATGTTATGATTTTTTATTGTAAAGATATTTTGCTTTATTTGTAATACTCTTCGCATCCTTTTCAGATTTTACGCAATTCGGATGACCTTTTCAATCAAAATGAAATAGTAGTGGACCAGAACAAAAATTGGAAAATTGTACCCGTAACACCAAACCCAATATGCTACAAACGAGCAAAGGAATTTTGCAATGGAAAAAATTTCGAGTCTTCAAATTTTCAAAATCTTTCGGCATTTCTTGGAATCACTACGGATCCATGCACTAAAAATTTGGTTTACTCGTTTCCTTCTAATGACAATAATCTGTAATGCATTAAAAGTATTAATTGAAACCAATAATTATGCATTTAATTACGATGATGTTTAAAACAACGTATTTTCTTTTTAGAATCAAAGCTCAATTTGTGGATGTCGACCTTATCGTTCTGCAACATTTGGTTAAAGGTCCAAATAACGAGTTTGAAAACGGTTGGAAACGGTTTTCGCAGGAACCGGTAAAAATACTTAAACTTACATTATAAAAACTTTAATAAATTTACTTAAGAAACGTTTTGTATTTAGTATCTCGAGCTGGAAATTGCTTCAATTATGGATGAAATCATTTCACCCCAAAACAACTTAATGGGCCAAACTGGGTTGAACCATAACTCAAAAAACTGGATTGCCATAGTCGGACTCTCGTGCCGATTTCCTGGGGCAAACTCTGCTGAGGAATACTGGAACATTTTGAGAGCAGGTGAAAATACAAGTTCAAGCCCACCAACAGCTCGACTTCAACTTTCTAACATGGACAGCGAGGTTCCAGCCAACTGGCTCAGATGTCCTGTTGATCAATTTGACGCGGCCTTTTTTGGAATGTCACCAAATGAAGCGATCTTAACGGATCCCCAAGCTAGGCTCCTTTTGGAATGTTCTTGGGAAGCGTTTGAAGATGCCGGAATAAACCCTGACAAGTTGAGAAATTTACCCGTTGGCATTTTCTATGGCTCTTGGCTCCAAGATTACAAAGAGCAAATGAATCGTGAATCAGCTTCAAATCGCGAATTGCTTCGCAAATATATCGCAAATGGATTTGGCAGCACAGCCGCGAAATTATCCTTCTTTTACGGATTTACAGGGCCAAATATCTCAACTGAATCTGGATGCTCATCATCCATGTCTGCGGTTACATTAGCTTGTAAAAGTCTCCAGGAAAGAGAGTGTCCACTGGCGCTTGCAGCCGGAGCTAATTTAATTCTCCAAACGGAAAAGAACTGCAACGTGGTTTGGGCTGAGGATGGAATTTGTAAGACTTTCGACTCAAATGCAGATGGCTATGGAAGAGGTGAGGGGATTGGCGTTCTTATTTTAAAGCGGTACTCCGATGCCGTCCAGGATAAGGATGAAATTCATGGGGTAATTCGAGGCTGGGCTTCCTCCCAAGAAGGTCCGAGTCGGAGCTTTGGAAAGCCAACAATTGAAAGCGAAGCAAATTGTATGCAAAACGCGATGAAAGCTGCGAATGTGAAGCCATCTGATGTGGATTACATTGAGGCACACGCCACAGGAACCAGAATTGGGGATCCCATTGAAGCAAAAGCAATTTGTGAAGCTTACTATTCCGAATCCAGGTCTGGGCCATTAATTATTGGTTCCGGAAAAACGAACATTGGACACACTGAGGCTTGCTCGGGAATTGCAGGGATTTTCAAAGTTTTGCTGTCTTTAAAAAACCAAGAGATTCCCAGACATATTAATCTGAAACAAATTAATCCGGGAGTAAGCTTTGAGTCCATTCCAGGAAAGATTCCAATTCAACCTGTGGAGTGGAAAAGGAAGGCTTTGGGAATTCCCCGAATCGCTGGGATTTCAAGTTTTGGAATAACAGGAACAGACATCCACATGATAATTCAGGAAGCTCCACAGCAACCCTTTAATAAAAATGGGATTAAACATCCAATTCACGTCTTAACCATTTCGGCTAAAACTCAGGATGCCCTGAACCAACTAGCAGAGTCCTACAAAACGTATTTGGAACAGGTTTCGGAAAATTTAGCAGACATAGCTTATACCACCAACGCATGCAGACCTCATCATTCTTTTCGATTGGCAATTGTCGGGAAAACCAAAAAGGAAATTGTAGAGAAACTAAATACTGCGACAAGAATCGGAGGAAGTTGTAATGGCGAGAAAACAAAACTTTGCATAGTATTTTCTAACAAACCATCAGACTGGCAGGAACTGAGCAAATACAAAGTTCTCTATTCAATATCTCCAGCCTTCCAAAGCCACATGAATTTTTGTGACAGGGTTGCACGAAAAGTTTCCCGGTTTTCGCCATTGACTCTTCTTTTGAATCCTAATGAATGCGTGTATACACAATCAGAAGCTATCTACATGGGAGAGTTGCTAAGCTGCACGTTTTCCATACAATATTCCATGTTCAAACTTTGGGAAAATTGGGGTTTGAAACCAGACTGTGTCGTCGGCCACTGTTTTGGAGAATTGGCTGGCAGGGTTGTCACCGGTCATATGAAAATTGAGGAATGCTTTAAAATCATTGAATTTTTGGAAAATCAAAATCGAAAATCATCACTACATGGAATTTTTGAAAAGAAAAGTATCAATGAAAATAGTGGAATTCCATATATATCGAGTTTAAGTGGACAATTTCTTGATGAGGAGAATGTGCACATTATGGACTGCTTGGCTGTGCGGAATATGGAGAATGGGGAAATGGATACAAAGTTTTGTTCGGCTCTTCAAAAAGCGGGAAGTATTGGAGCCACTATTTGTTTGAAAATTGGTATACAACCTTTTCAACAAAATGGTATTGAAAAAATGCACTTTTTACCAGAATTCCAAAGCATACATGATTTGAATTCAAACGAAGAAGATTGCTGGCTTCCACTCGTTTCAACGTTAGCAGCTTTGTATGAAACAGGTCACAACATCGATTGGGAAGAATACCACCGTTTTTATTCTGGACGACGGGTGCTCACCATTCCGAAGTATCCGTTTCAAAGAAAAAGTTTTTGGTTTGATCGTCAAAAACAGTCTGCAATTCCAGAGAAAACTGTTACAACTGAAGTGGAACAAATTCCGCTTTTTGAAACGGTGTGGCAACATTCTCGAAAATATCAACCAAATGCAGCTTTGATACTTCAGGAGAGCACAGACTACACAGCAACGCCTGGATTTCAAAGCCTACTTGAATATCTTGAGACGAGGAATAAATTTCACGTGAAAGAAAAGGAGTTGGATGATAACATAAATAAGCTATGTGAGTTGTACGTTGTCAAAGCTTTCTATGAATTGGGATGGGAGCACAACCACATATTTGAGGGGGATTTAGAAAAACTCGTGGAAAAATTAGGAATTGTAAAAAGCTGCATTCCTGCTTTTCAATATTATCTGGAGTTTTTAAAGAAACCAGTCAAATTCGACAGGACGCTTGAATCGATTAATGATTCCATTTCGAAAATGTTGGAGCTTTTAGCAAGTTATGCCCCCGTACAAATAATCAACACATGTGGCTCCCAGTTGGCTTCAGTATTTCGGGGAAATGTGAAAAGCAACGATGTTCTTTTTACCCCAGAAAGTAATAGAGAAATGAATGCTGTCGAATTTTACTGCAAAAACTCACGATTTTACAAAGACATTGTAAAAGCTCCTGTCCAAATCACGATAGAAATAGCAAAAGAAATGTGGAGGGCTACTGAAAACGAGAAGGATGGCAGAAAAGTGCGGATTTTACAAGTTGGAGCTATAATATGTACTTTTGCGGAAGCAATGTTGGCAGACCTGGAAAAAAATGGGATAGAATTTGAATACCATTTGACTGCAACTTCTACAAAACTACTTGGGAGAGTTTCGAGCCAGTTGCAAAATCACGGGGAAAATGTTACCTTAGTGAAATTGAATTTTGAGGAGGATGCTTTAACTCAAGGATTTCCATCAGGGTATTTTGATATCGTGCTGGGAATTGGAGTCAGAAATATTACAGAGAACTCGTTGATGCACATCAGAACTCTGACAAAAATTGGCGGAATGCTCATAGTAGAAGAAGCAAACGTAAGGGAAATTGATTTTATATTTGGGATTCTTGACGATTACCGGCAATTTGGAAAGAACCAATTATCCAGAATGGAGGATTTGATAGAAAATGCAGGTTTCTCTGGGTCACGTCATAAAATATCAAGCTCCAATGGAAATTGTGTCATTGTCACAGGAAAGCTTGTGAAAAATGTCTCAAATATCCCGTTAGAATTGCTAAACATTTCCAAGAAAACTTGGATTATCGTTCATGACCCCAACGAACAAAAACTTCTAGCTTGTATTGCAGATCAATTAAAAATGCATGAGCGTAAAACCGTCTCGATTTCCAGATGTGGACTTGAGCGAGAAAATCAAACTTTTATGAAAACCTACCAAAGTATTGAAAACCTTGAAGGAATATTGTATATTGCAAATGAAGCCACGGAAGACATAACTCAATACTCCTGCCGACTTGCTTTGGAACCACTTCTTGAAATTTTCCAAAATATTCTGAAAGCAAAGCAGAAAATTCCAAAAGTTGTCGTCGTTACAACCGACTTAATTCAGGTTGACCACCAACAAAATATTTGTCCACCATTGGCAACTCTCTGGGGTTTTATGAGATCTGCCCGAATGGAAATTCCAGGCTTGGTTTCCAAATTAATTGACCTGAATTCAAAGGACAATTTTAAAATACAAATTGAGAACTTGTGTTCAGAACTATGGCTAAATGATGATGAGACGGAAGTAGCTTACAAACAGAATGCTCGTTTGGTACGCCGATTGAAATTGTGTGATGAAGAAGAGTACGATATCTACTGGACTATTATGAAAGGACATCTGTGCATTGGACCAGAGCTTCTGCCTGCCCACCCTCAGCATTCTGTAGTTACGTGCCATACATGAGAGTTTAAGCTACGCATACTACAAAATTCTAAACATTAACAATTTAGCTTTTAAACGTCGAACCCAACAACTAGTAAATCTCATCCACAGAGCAACGCACAGAAACCAGAAGGGTGCGATTGGCTGCTACTTGAAAATGGATTGTGTCACAAAGGAGCAATTTATTTATTTTGTTGGAGAAAATCACACTTCCAAAACGGTTGGAGACCATCCCGCGCTTTTTAAAATAATAATGGGACAACGTGATTTGGTATGGAAGCTGATGTTCAAATTCAACAATGCGAAATTTATTTGAAATTCTAACAAGGTTTCCTCCACTCAAGGGTATTCACCATTGCGCACGTACAGCGGATAAAAGAATTTGCAACAGAATGGGATGATTTTGAGTACGTGATGACACCAAAAATAAGTGGAGCTTACAATTTACACTTGATTACTTTGGCCACCGATTTGGAATTTTTTGTTGTGCACTCGTCACTTTTTTGTACGTTTGGAAATGTGGGTCAATCAAATTACTCGGCGTCCAATGCCTACCTCGAGAGTTTAATAGACAAGCGGAGGAGCATGGGACTCAAAGGAATGTCCGTGAGTTGGGGCAAGTGGAACGTTGGGCTTGGAGGGAATCAGGAACTGGAAATAACCCGACCATTATCTATTCACCAAGGAATTGCGGCCATGGAGAAATTATTCTATGGAAATAAAAATAACGTTTTAGCAGCACTTTTAAAACTTCCGCAATTGACTAAAATTATGCCGGCATATGAGAAAACGTTATTAGAACACGTTGCAGGAAAGGACGTTGTAACGAAGGATGAAATTGCCAACGAAAATTCACACAATCCTGTTTTGAACAAGCCTAATTTTGAGGAAATGTATGGTAAAGTAGTTTCCGAACAGGAAAAGGAACAGTTTATTAAGGAGTTTGTGAAACAATTGGTCTGCGAGACTTTGGGAGTGGAACTACATGAAGTGGAAGATGACAAGCGTTTTACTGACTTGGGTATGGATTCACTGATGGGAATTGAGTTCGTTAACAAGTTGCAGTTACAATTGGGTGATGTTAACGTCGGTTATGTGGACTTGGAGGAGTTTGGAAGCGTTAGGAGTATGTCTGAAATAATAGGAAAAGCTGTGGGCTCTCAAGTTTAACGGGAAATCATGGGGATTAAATTGTAATTGAATTTATAAAACTAAATCTGGGGTTTGTGTAACTTGGGTAAATTTACTTTATGACTTAACTAATCATCCAAACTAAATCACATTATAAAACGTTTTTGTTCCAATTGAACCGCACAAAACTTAGTAAAATTGTGTAGTCCAACTAAATAATTTTTAAGCAGTAAAATTTTGTAAGTTTTAAAAAAATTTAAAAAATTGTAAATTTGCAATAAAAATTTGTAAAATTTTAAGCAATGTATGCTACGTTACAAATTTAAATCTTTGATGAGTAAATACGATAATGTTAAAGAAAACAAACGGTGTTGGAGTAAAATTTATTTGAATTTTTCAAAAAATCGTGAATTTAAACATTCATTTCTTATCAATACACACAAAACTATGTATACGAAGCACCAAATAATCTTAATGAATAAAACACTATGTATCAAATTTTTCACTTTTATCATCCGTGGTCTAATTTTAACCTCTCCAATCAAACCCACTACATTTTATTTAGACATCAAAAGAAGGGACACAGTTTGATCAATACAAAATTGAAAAATATTTATGGATGTACTTTTTTCAACAAAATTAACTTTGCCAATATTTATCCTCATCTCCTTCAATGACTTGGTATACCTTTCCCACAATTTCCTATGCTTGCGACCAGCTTCAGGAACTAATCGATCTTTCGTTGAATCTACCATAGAAATGGATTGTTCATACAAACCGGCATAGACGATCAGCATGCAAGTGACGGCAAGGGCAACACTAACATATCCATACATGAAATAGAGTAGCTGTGGCAACGACAAACTCGGACCAACCCCAATAACCACATAGCCAAAAATGACTTCAATAACAACAATTATATGTATCCAGAGGAGCACACAATTTTGGAGAATGTTGTTGTGGATCTGTACAATGATTTGAAGTTGACGGTAAGCCATAATTGCGGACATCGAAGCTAGCTGAATTCTGCTCTTGACGCACCTCATGTAATGAATGATGCAGCAAGGGTTAAGAAATTGAAAAATGGTAAAACCAAACTCCAAACCTCCTACCACGTCAGTAAATAGCGAAATGAAACAAATATTTAGCAAAGCCAAGTACGCTGAAGATGCAGCACTCCAAGAGGTAGTTCCAACGTTTGAGCATTCCGGAAGGAACATCCATCCAACTGTTGCTGAAGTACAAGGAAAAAACCATCGTTGAACTACGTAGAATGTTTCAGTTGCTATAGGTCCGATGATGCAAGATAAAATGACATATTTGATTGCCAGTTTATCCAAATTTCTGACGCTGTATACAGTCTTCCAATCTACAGAATGAATGAATGAGTGTTGCATAATTTTTTGAAGGATGCATTTAATTGTTTTATTACCCGTTAAAGTCAGCCGCTCAAATTGCAAAAAGAAATTGAAGAGCTCGGTCAAGTCATCACGACTCCATAATGCAAATGCTGCTATAATGCTCACCAATGTGAACATTGCAGCAAACAGTGCTGCTTCTAGGGTTGTGGCAAGAGGCTCGGAATTGGGTGGGTGGAAGATTTGTATCCAAAGCAGGAAACAAAAGATCGTAAAAATTATCAGTTTAGTCCACAACCTTTTCACGGTTTCTTCTTTGCAAACGAAAAGTTTTGGCTGCGGTTTCCATACGATTGCAAAACATGATTTGCCGACCAAGTTTCGAAATTTTATCAGGAGACTGACAACGTGTAGAAAATTTTCGTGGGTAAGCATTTCGACTAAAAACCCGACTTTTCAAATCGTTCGTGTTTCTGCAATGAGTATAAAACTCTTTCTTTCTCCAAGAAAAGCAGGGCGGGCTTTTTTATATAAGAACTAGCTGGAAATGCTTTAATTTTAGTTCGCGTTTTCCTTGTCTTCAACGAATTTATTTTTTACACGTGGATTGGTTTGCATCGTGTGCATTGCATTGTTTTAGCAGAATATTGAAGTAACGAACGAAAATAGGTACTTACGTAATTATTGTATAAATGAATTTTACACCGTTTTGTTCTTCTCTAATTTCCATTAATTGCTCACAATTATATTGAAAGAAATAGGGTTTCCTGGTATTTTCGTTCCACATGCATGCATACAATGTCAGGAACTTTGCTGCTCGATTTGGTATGTATTGCAATTATTGTTAACCTTGTAAAGAAATACGTACAGTTGTAGTACTTCCTCAAAACTCCTTAGCAATAGAGAATAACACAAAGGTCATCAAATGTATTTGGTACGGATATTTATACTGGAAATATGTTGAAGTACACATAACTAGCGCAGGAATCTATGTCACGGAAAAAATTGCAGAAGGTTAAATAGTTGTTTGATTGATGTTCATTTTCCCCATGAAGAAGTTTGCGTAAATTATCATTGCATTGTACAACTTCAACTGCAATTAGGTAACAATAAATTAAAACCAACCTCGTTTTTGTTTCCGGTAAACCCACACAGTAAAAAATCATAACTTTCAACTCCCTGATATTTCTACATAAATCATACTGCATTCAAATTATACTAATTGACAGGAGCATTTCCTTGATTTATCAAATTACGGCATTTTTGCTTCTCGCAAGGCCGCGACCAAAAGCAAGAATTGCAGAGTAAATATTATAACATGCTTCTCGTATTGTTGTTTCCTTTTCGCTTACTTTCTCCACTGCAAATAGCAAGCTATTTCTTATATTGTTTGTCTGTATAATACATACTTGACTGCTATACAAGAAAGTTTTACACAGAAAGACCATTTCCTCGACAAATATGTACTTGAAAGTCTAGTAAAATATTTTTACTTCAAAAATGACGATTTTCACTATAAACGACACTAACCAACATCTAGAAAAACATTTAAAGTGAGGAAGGAACATTTATATTTTGAAAAATCAGTGAGAAATCAATACAGTAAAATTTGTTTCAACCTGCGAAATATCTACTTAATGGCAAAAAAGTACATAAAAAATAAAAATGAACAGGTAGACTAAATAAAGCCAGCAATCTGAAGTTCGCAAGTTTTTTTAAAAAATTTTGAAAGCAAAAAGTTTGAACTTGAAAATAAATTTTTGTTCAATGACATCAACGAGCCAGTACTATTATAAAACTCCGTTTATAGACTTTTTGATTCAACACATAAACACATTATAAACATAAATTGTCGGGTACACAAAACACTGTTTTATTATTATTCCATTTATTTATATACATCACCAACGCACTGAAACAGTATGTTTCAAATCAAAAATGAAGTATCGGTTGTCCACATTCGTGCAGAGAAAGTTCTTTTACGTCAATCTGCAAGAAAAAAATTATTGCATTAAATACGACAAACGTTTATTATTAAACTTGTCAGGGAAATGTGTTCAAACTGTAAAACGGTTTTGAACAGTTCCACGGAGTCTTGTCGGCTTCCCAGAAAAATTCTCCAAAAATTTGTTTGACACACTACAGAAAGTATACGATTGACTAATTTGGAATAGTATTTTTGAATAGAGAGTTGTAAAAGACGTTTTGATATTGTATTTGCTGACTGAAAATCTGGGAAAAATTTCTGTACGTAACGCAAGCCCTATAACTGATGGAATATAAAATTTAATAATACGATTTAGGGGACAATTCGAAGAAACACAAAATAGTAGAACAATTCTCCTGTGTTTCTCAAGTTGCATTAAATCAAAATACCCAAAAGAAAGGCAAAGAGAGCTTGATTTTATGTTAAGTAATAAAAAACCCTTTAAGCATTATACGTACAGTTCCTGGTATTCTAGGCCTTGCTTTCTCCTCACACGATATATTTTTTGAGTCGTTCGTGACGCAAGAAGGAAAACTCGAACCCTCCGTTCTGAAAGCCAAATTAAGATGAGACCTCGCTTCGTTTTCAACATTTTCTATAAGCTGTAAGCGAAAATTTAAGGGAAAAATTATGCATAATTATTACTTTTAGTCCAATACCTTAGGCTACCTATAATGGTTTTCGCAATTATGCCTTGAAAAAGTATAAATTCTTACATTTTATGTGTACACATTAAGCTACCTACAGAATAAATGTTTAAACTATATATTTGCTGGAGGGCTTGTTAAAATGTATATATTAAAATAATCCACGGTGGTTTTTCCCAGAACTACACCGCTTTGGTTTCCAAATTACGACGTTCTTGAAAAGATCTTGCAGTTGGCAATAGGAACTTTAAGTTTATGCTTTCTCGTGCTCATATTTGGCCCTACATACCAACTTGTATTTATAGAAAGCATGCTTTGATAATTTTAGGCCATAATAAACAAAGCAACAGATTAAAAGTTTGCAATGTAAGAACATTGGGAGGATAAAACCTTTATGTAATATATCCCGGAAAACTACTTTAGTTTATGATAATAACCTTCTTCGAGGCTAAAATTATGCAACGACATGTATTTGTTGAAGGAAACGCATTTATTTTAAACTAGCATGATGTAAGGCGCACTTTCCGATTTTTAATTTATTATAAGCCACAAAATCAAAAGTCCAAGCGTAATTGGAAAACAGTTCAGTCGTCGGGGAAATGTCAAAACTTTAACTATTACAAAACGGTTGATATTGCTGTCATTTGTATACCAAAATGCTTCTTTACGAAAACTTCATAAAATTTACAAGTTTCCACCTTAAGCAACAACGTTACTACAGCGTTTCACCCTTCCTGTTTGACACCAAATTGCATGTAATTTGCGGAAAGAAAAAGACGTGGTGGAAATGGAAACTAATTTTGTACACAATATTTGTAGCTCAACTGTGGATCCAGGTTTTCCAAAACCCAGAGCAAGAGCCCATTGCTACAACATCTATAAGTATTCTATTCGCTGGGATCTGGTCATATTTGCTCTTTCAGGACGTCATAGTTTACAGGAAAACCGAAGAAATTGCAGGACTATTCAACTACTTTCTGCAGTTCGAGCATTCCAACCTAAACCTCTCATCATGGACAGCTTTCAATGGAATGCAGAAAAAGGACAAACTGATGCTTTCGGCAATGTTATGCATAACAACTACATGTGGTCAGATATCCATTCCTTTGTACTTTCTCTTACGATGGTTTGATCCATGCAATTCAGCCACATTCGGATGGAAGTTATTTCCAGAATGCTTGGAAGAAAACACGGAAGATATAGCTTGGAGCTATAAATCTCTAGCTTTGCTGGCATTCATAAATTTCTCCACTTGCTACATCATCTTGGATGTTTTTGGAAGAGTAACATTCCAAGTAGGAATAATTGGCGTGGGGGAAGGTGAGGCAATGCTGCAATACCTTCGCTACTTGGTAAACCGAATGGAAAATGGCCTAACCAGCAACCAAATAGCTTTGATGTACAGACAGCTTCAATTTCTCAACCGTTCATACAATCTCATCCAAGGATATGCCGTGATGGCCTGGCTAGCTCCGTTCTGTCAAGTAACAATAATTGGCAGCTATGTGCTCGTGGCAGAAGGGAAAAATTTGTCAACTCCACATCTCCTGTTTTTTATCTATATGATTCCAAAAGCCATGTTTGCTTTCTCTTTGGTTTTCTCTGTGTATGCAGGTGTGTATGAGGAGTCCGTGAACGTGCTAACTTTCCTGAGGGAACGTCTGATTCCAAAATCAAGAGGACGGGATAGAAAGCTGATAAAAAGATACGGAGCATCCTTTTCGGTGCTGAAAGTGAAACTTGGAGCAATGAATTTCGTTGAAACAATGACACCTGTTACAGTATTTCAGTTTTGTATGGATCAAACTATTTCATTATTAATGATGTAATAATTTTAAAATATTATTCAAAATTAAAGTTGGAGTTCTGGTAACGATAGCTCATTTTACTTTTTATTCTACCAATTCATCTAGTGTGACATAGAATACAAAACATTTGTAATATTTGTCAGCTACAAAAGTTTGTTTGCAAATAGAACAATTGACATTGACAGAGTTCTCGTTCCCCTTTTCTGATACAATTTTATTACAACTAGTCTTGTTCTATACGTTTCTATTAATGTTGCTCAAATGGAATTTAACTAAATTGTTTTAAAGAAAAAAGAGTATCAAAGTCAAAGTGCCCTGCAGGCAGCACCCATTCAACGATTCCAGATATACATGGGTGAAGCCATAGTTGAGCCGCGTAGACTTTGGGTCCGATGGTGCAGGATATTCTTGTATGCCCGTTTGTCAAGATTTTTGACGCTGTTTACCGAATGCCAAACTACACAAAAATTGAGGATTAATAAATTAGTTTGCCACGTTTTATTACCTGCTATGCTCTGGCGTCCAAATTGAAAATAGTTGAGCAGCAGAACGAAATGATCGCTAATTCGATACAGGGAACATGCAATCTGAAGCCAAAGCAAGAAATAGTCGAAATCACGAAAAAAGAAGATTAATCCACTTCTTGTTTTCTCCACTTTGTACAAACGACAAGTCTAGGATGCGATTCGGTTACAGATGAAAATATGGATTTGAGAATGAAGTTTGGCAACTTAATTTGCAGTCTGCCTGAAGCAAGTTTTAGTAAGTAAAGATTTTCCCTGCAGGAAAATAGTTTCGAACAGCGCCTCAAGTAATTTATGTTCTTGCAATGACAGAAAACACGGTCTTCCTCTCAGAAAGTTAGTTTTAGAACTTTGTAAACGGAAAAATCTTAGAAATACTTTCACTTTAGTTTATGGTCTTATTCACTTGTTCTCGATGAATATGTTTTTCTACTTACAGTTTTGTTTACCTTGTGCTAATTACTTTAAAGACACTGCAACTGGAAGCATAGAAATAGCCATTAAATATAATTATTAAACTTAACATTTCGCAGTGTCTCGATTTCCAGCCACCTGCAAAGCGCTCGCAATTAAATTTAAAAAGTGTGTTTCTTGGCTTTTCGTTATACCTATATGTATCCAACTTCATGAAGTATTTTATATAACAATTGCAACTATTATAGACATCGCCACCAAGCCAAGTGCTATTGCTCGAAAAAATAAAATATTCTACTTTTTATTAACCTTTGTTTACTTTCTCCGCTTTCTTTGCTGTTAATAACAAGCAATGTCAAGTACATTTCCTATAAACTGTAAGTAATCTAGACGTATCCATTTTTACGCAACGTTTACTTCGAATTCAATCCTGTTGGCGATTTGATTTGCCTTAACATGGCAAAAAAAGTATAGTGTTTCGAAATTTGTTATATTTCTTTTGTATATAATTGCAAAACATATCATAAGAAGCCCCAGCCTTGAAAAGACTCAAGTTTACCATCAAATCGAGAAGTTCTCGGAAGTCTAGTTATCAACATCTATGTAAAGGTCTTACATGGGCGCATGTCTGCATGAAAATTATGCTTTTCCTGTTTATCTTGCCCTTCACATGGCTTTAAAATAGAAAACCTAATTTGGCAGCAGGAAAAGTAACTTGTAGACTGCAATAAAACCAGGAAACGACTTTTTTGAAGGACAGAATACTTCAGTCATGTAACCCGGAAACATTGTATGTGGATCTATAAGAACAGTTTTTTCTTGTGCCTAAAAATGTACATTAAAATGAATTCGGTGAGGAATCTCACATATTTTTAGGTGGCTTTTTATGTAGATAAACTACAGCTTTCTGTTCTTAAAGTTCTCATGAGCTTTAAAATAGACAGTGCAGAGCGTTTTGAAAACAGTTTGCCACAGGGAATAGTGAACACACAAAAATGCTTGTTTACGCAAACTACATAAAGTTTGCCAAATTCCACCTTAAACTGCAGCGCTACTACAGCTTTTCACCCTTCGCGTATGACACCAAATTGCGTGTAGTTTGCGGAAAGAAAAAGACATGGTGGAAATGGAAACTAATTCTGAATTCAATATTTGTGACCCAGCTATGGATTCAGGTTCTCCAAAACCCTGAGCACGAGCCCCTCGCAACCACATCAATTAGCGTGCTTTTTGCAGGAATGTGGTCATATTTGCTCCTTCAAGACTTCATAGTCTTCAAGAAAACCGATGAAATTGCAGGGTTATTCAACTTCTTTCTTCAATTTGAGCACTCCAACCTCAGCCTCTCATCCTGGGCAACTTTTAATGGCATGTTGGGAAAAGACAAGTTGCTTCTTTCAGCTATGTTATGCATAACCACAACATGCGGCCCTATTTCCGCTCCTCTGTACTTTCTACTGCGATGGTTTGATCCCTGCAATACAGCCACATTCGGATGGAATTGGTTTCCGGAATGTCTACTCGAAAACAATGAGAATATTGTTTGGAGCTATAAATCTTTGGTATTGTTAGCGCTGATAAATTTCACAACTGGCTACATAATTATGGATGTTTTTGGAAGAGTTACTTTCCAAGTGGGAATAATTGGCGTGGGGGAAGGTGAGGCAATGATGCAGTATCTCCGCTACTTGGGAAACCGCATGGAAAATGGCCTTACCAGTAATCGAATAGCATTGATATACAGACAGCTCCAATTTCTCAACCGTACATACAATCTCATTCAAGGATATGCATTGATAGCCTGGCTAGTTCCGTTCTGCCAAGTAATGATAATTGGTAGCTATGTGCTTGTTGCAGAAGGGAAAAATTTGTCAATTCCACATCTTGTATTTTTCTGCTATATGCTTCCCAAAGGAATTTTCTCGTTCGCGTTAGTTTTCTCAGTGTATGCTGGTGTTTATGAGGAATCAATGAACGTGCTGACATTTATAAGAGAGCGACTCATTCCAAAATCAAGAGGAAGACAAAGAAAACTTTTGAAGAGATACGGAACATCTTTTTCCCTGTTGAAGGTGAAACTTGGAGCAATGAACTTTGTGGAAACTATGACGCCTGTCACCGTATTCCAGTTTTGTATGGATCAAACTATTTCCTTATTGTTAATGTAATGATGTTGTAATATAATTTTGTCTTGCTAAAATATTACTAAATTATCATAGCGTACATAGTTATTAAGTCAATAAAAATTTAAATTAAAAACAATTTTATTCTCCATTGGCAATCTGCGAAATAAGCGAACAAAATGTGTTCTTGCATGAAAAATAGGTCACTTTTTTCAATTCCGCACCCAATGCAATAAGCGTAAATCAAACTGTGGTAAAATTTCACACGTCTAATTGCACTTGCAAGAAATTACTTTTTACAGCCATGAGCTCAACTTGTGTAAAAATAGCACGAAAGTTGGTTTTAGATGGCAATCAATTCGAATAGCAGTCATTATTTTTTACCAAGTAACTTTTGAATGAACATCATATAATTTTATTCAATCATTATTACGTTGGCTTGAGATTCTCAAGTTACAAGACAATCGTAATCCCCTTGCAATGCTTTTAACCAGTTGAATTTTGACACCTTGTCGTACTGAACGTTTCAATCATGGTAGCTCGAAAATTTAAAATGGACAACATTTTTCAGCGGCTAAAAATCCCTTTTTTTGGTACATTTTTGTTCCTCGGGGTCACATCCTTTTTAATCCCTTGGTGGCTTCTTTGTCACCTTTGTAAATGGGTTGTGATAATTATTGCTAGATTCTGCCATCCGGATTTTGCAAGTGTTCTTTCTCCATCTGACAATTTGTGGACAACTGAAGACTCCCAAAAACCTCCCAAAAGTTCAATAATCTGTACACTAACTCTGGACGGAGATATCAGTTTGAACGAATTTTCAAAGCAATTTAAAAGCAATGTTCTTGAAGCGTCGCTACCATCAACATCATCACCAGCTCAAACCCGTCCAAGATATCGAGAACTCAAGCAATACCATGTGGATTTTTTGGGTTACACATTTTGGAAAAAGAATCCAAATTTCAAAATTGAAAACCATATTTTCGAAGAAAAGAATTCGAGTCACCACCAACTTGGAAGTATTCATCAGGATATGTTGGACAAGCTGTACACACCTAAACAAAGTCCCTGGGATATAACTCTAATTAGAAACTACAATAATGGAGAATCTTCGCTAACAAAAAATTCCAGAAAAACATTAATCATCGCCAGATTTCATCATTCAATGACAGATGCTAAATCAATCATAAAATTATTCGTTGAATGTCTAGGAAACCAACAATTGACAACCGCCAGGCCTCAAGAAAAGGATAAAAGTTTAATGAGAGAACTGTCGTTTTATGCCACCTTTCCAGTTCAATTTATTTCTCAATTTGCTATCAAAATTGCTAAATCTGCTGTTGAACTGAATCACCCTTGGAGAGCAAATGTTTTTGATGATGAAACCAAAAACAATTCACAAGTGGTTGGACTGTCACCTCAACTTTTGTTGGAGGATATCAAATTAATTGCGAAGAAATATGGAGTGACTACGTCCTCAGTCATTGTAGCTATCATTTGCGGAGCAGCAGCTAACCTGGATGAGCGTTTAAAACGAAAGAGCATGTTTGTAGGCTACGCTCTTCCAAAACCAGAACACCCAAAAACCCTTGGAAATCATGCGTGAGTGTATCAACATATATATTTAAAGGATTTCAAAGGAAAATTTAGAATTTGCTGGTTGTAATTGGTATTTAGGTATCTTGGAATGTTGAGGTTGCCAACGAATGAATCCTCGATTAAAAAGCGGCTTCAAAAATGTAATGAAGAATTCAATAATCTCAAATCTTCGGAAGAAGGCAGATATATGAACTTCGTGACAGTTCAAGCTGGAGTTTTTATTAAACCTGTGGGAAAATTATTCATAAGGAATGCCCTAAATACAGTTGGTATCACAAATATTGCAGGTGAATCCAAAGGATTTTCTGTTGCGGGTAGGAATGTTTCGGAGTTTATATTTTCTGTTGGAACACTTCCAGGATGTACAGGTAAAGTGATACTCTACAAAATAAATGGGGTAATGTGATAATACAATAAACGACTAATTTTTATGCTCTGTAGGTGTCGTTTTTTGTGCAAGCAGTTACAAAAATGTGCTACGCATAACTGTCATTGCCAAAAACTCTATTTTTGATGACGTTGAAGTTCAAAAGTTGGCCAACGCAATTGGCATTGAGCTGGAAACTTTGAAAAGCTTTAAAACAACGACAACATGAGACTTTTTTACATTTATGAAATTTTCGTCTCTAAATTTAAGTATACTGCATACGATTTTCGAGGATATAGAAACGTGTTCGAGCAAAATTGTGTGATTTTTCTGAACAGAAATAGTAATGTGCAAGTAGCTTGTATTGATGTTGATGTTCAAAGTTGCTACACATTAACGTAAACTTGACATTATCATAAAATAAAAACTTAAAACACAAGGAAAACTCAAAATCGTTTTGCTGAATTGTAAAGCGCAGTAAATTTACAGATACACGCTCATAAATTGTGAAATGAGGAAAATTACGAAGGTAATATAGTCAGTTGTTCGTCGTTGTCGTACATTTTCATTTAAGTTCATCCATAAAAAATCATATTTTCACAAGGCACCTTTGTATTAATGGCAGCAGTAGAATACCTGATTAAATGGGACGGTTGTCGTAAAAATGAAGCAGTTCGTAAAATCAATGGTGGAGAAGAAATAACTTCCATCATAAATTAAAAACAAATGGGAATTGTGATATAAATAAAAACCTTATTCCATGGCAATTACCATAACTGAATAATTAGTTCCAATCCAGAAATAATATTAGAGAGTAAAAATCAAATGGTAATTTGAAAACAACCCTTTTTCTCATGTGTACAGTGTACGTCTTTTATTTCAACCTTGATTATATAATTTATAATATAAGTCCATATTATGTGAAATTCATAGCTGCAACTAACCATTAGTTTTTGTGCATAATTATTGAGAGAGAAACTGAAACTGTACAAAGGTGCTGAAAAGGTGTCTAACACTATTGTGAAATATATAATTACAACCTACTAGAAATACTTAAATTCCCAAACGAAATGTTTCACTTTACATCAGCAGCAATGAAATGGTTTGATCAATACAAAACTGGTACATTGTAATTGGTGTCATTACCTCCACGAAATTCATTTCTCCGAGTTTCACCTTCAACGGAAAAAATGAGGCTCCGTACCTCACCAGTAATTTTCTTTGTCTCCCTGTCGATTTTGGGACGAGTCGCTCTCTAATAAAATCCAGAAACACCATGGATTCCTCATACACGCCGGCATACCATGAGAAAACCATGGAGAAAGCAAACGAAGCCTTGGGAATCATATACATAAAGAAAATGAGAGGTGGCAGGTAAATTATCCCATTCCGCTATAATTACATACGTCCCAATTATCACAACCAGACTGAAAGGCGCATACCATCCAATGATAGCATATTTATGAATTGAATTATAAATCCGGTTGAGAAATTGGAGTTGGCGATACACCAACAGTTTTTGGTTGCAGATTTCCCATTTTCCATGCAATTCTTTAGGTAGCGTAGGTATTGCATCATGTTGAATCCTCCGGACATTGCAATTATCCCAATTTGAAACATGATCCTCCAAAGAAATCCACAAGTAAATAGCAGCTTCCAAGAATGTTGAATGCCAGCAAGCTATTGAACTACTCCAAACGACATTATTTTTCAAATTTTCAGCAGAACATTCAGGAAACCAGCTCCATCCAAATGTTGCCGAGCTGCAAGGATCAAACCATCGTAGAAGTGCGTAGAGAGGGATAGATATCGGTCCACAAGTTATTGTTACAATCAACATTATCTTGAGGAAGAATATTTCTTCTTTTGCAGCCCATTAAAAGTTCGCCAGGAAAGTTTGAGGTTTGCATTTTCAAATTGGAGAAAGTGGTTGAAAAGGTCCGCAATTTCCTGAGCTTTTCTGATAATAATCAAGTCTTGAAATAGCAAGTATGAAAACATCCCTGCAAAGAGCATGCTCACCAACGTGAGAGCGAGCGGCTCTGTTTCAGGATGACTTCGAATTTGAATCCAAAGCTGTGATACAAAAATTGTGTAAAGAAAAATCCTTAATTGCCACCAAGCTTTTTTCTTCGGAGGGAGAACAACTTTGAGTTTATTGCTTTTAAGTACAAATGGGCTGAAACTGTAAAATGGTTGCAGTTTCAAGTGGAGAATGCAAAATTGTATGAAATTTTCGTAAATATACATCTTGGTTGTTTTTAAGACTTTCTAAGGTATACTGGTTTTCAGATGTTTTGTTGACGGCATTTATAGCTGGAAAAAACCTGCGAAGTAGGAAGTTTAAAAAAAGAATATACGCCAACTTCAACCCTGTTCCCAATGCCGATTTCAAGAAAGACCTTAGCTCGTGCGAAAAGCGATTACTTTCAATTCCGGGGTTAGTGAACATTGAAATTTTCACGATTACGATTTTGTGTGTGTGTTATTTTTGCTTGCCGGCAACGCAGTTTCTTGTCCTTCAGTATTTACAACGCGGAAATCTGTTCGAATGACATTGTTTCAGGTTAATACTCCTTTCAATATTGCAGTGCGCTATTGCCGTTGCGAAAATATAATTGGATATGGCGGTCAAGGAATACGGAAACGATGGAATGCTTCAACAAATTGTAGACACGAGAAATTTTGCAGGTGGTTGAAAACGCATTCGGCATGTAAAGTTTCAAACTCGGATTTCAGTTTTAACTGCACGTTGGCATGTGCACGGGTTTAATTCCATCCAAAACACAGAAGGTAGATTAAGAATAAGATACCACAAACAAAATGATTTTCTCAGATCAGATCTCTTTATATTTTAAAATTTTAAGTACTGTTAAGTATATGGATTTTACAATAAAATGTAATGAGGAACAGATACTTTACTTTTTCCAAATAAATTTATTTGAATAAACTAAATACATAGCGTAGGATTAAAATTACTAATTTAACTTTTCTTAGCTAACTGAACCATTCAATGCATTTATTATGTACCTTTAGGTACATATTAAGAAGACTTTGTATCGCGTCGTATGTCGTCCGTCGTCCATCGTCCGTCGTCTGTCGTCCGTCGTCTGTCTGTCAACACGATAACTTTAGAACCGTTTGACATTTTGAAATTCTGTGTTAGAAGTGCAAATGAGAACTGACTCCATGGATGGATAAATTTTTAAAAAATGTTTTTTTTGCTAGCAATTGCAGTAATTTGTTCTCAAATTTGCAGCATTTTTAGAAAGGTGTATAATCACGTGCCATCACCAAGTCTTTAGGTTGGATAATGAAATTATTGTTTAAAGTTGTCGATGCATTAAATGCAACATTCAAACATGTAAAAACATTTTAAAACACGATGCCATTAAGATGCGACATTGAAATTCACGTGCCGGAAACATACATAGCGAAGATTCCTCAAGGGAAAATATCACGCATTGAATTCACAGGGTAAATGGAAGTGTATAATGTGGTACCTATTAATATAATACGTTGAGGAAAATATACCAGTTTACTGAGCACAAGGAAATTTACAACTGGATTCTCAAATAAATTTATAAACATACAGACAGTAATCGTATGTAATGTAAATAATCACGCGAGTCCCAACAGATAAATACTTCCGTATTTGCGTGTGGTGCAGTGTTGGTACGTGAGGCGCAAGAGTTGTGCCAAGGTCAAGTAAATTCATGTTAATAATCAGGTGTTAGGGCCTTTGCTGCCACAATTTTCCGCTTGCAAATTACCTGGAAAATGGTTGAATGTTCACACAATTGACACAATTACGAGATTGGCTGATTAAGCTACTTAAAAATGATTGCGCTATCGTGCATCACTGACGAGTTTCTTAAGTAAAAACTTCCTTGTGTTATCTCTGCCTTTCTTTGGTGAATCGTTGTAAGGACTGTACCTCCATTGAGCATCATTCATTCAATTGCCAGCACGGGTGCATAACAGTATTTCGTCGCACATATCATTGATTTGGTTTGTCCTGCGTAACTTTTCAACTCAAAATACACCTTCAAGCTATAAAAGTTTTTAAAACGTTTTTTGGGCCAGTTGCGGCCGCAGCCATCTCATCCCCGTTCAAGCTACAAAAAGGCCAGAAGTTAAGTAAACTTTGTTTTCTTCCCAAAGTTAAAATAGTATGATTAAATTTTTACGTTATGAAGAGCTCCTTTTACTTTAGGTTTCAATTTTCCAGTATGTGCAAAATTAACGTTTGTGCCTTATATTTTCACTTTTGTTCAAAGCAGTTTATATTCACACATTTTATAAAAGTGGTAATAAGAAATTAAAGCTAGCCCCAAATGAACTCAACATTGCTCAAAAACTGGAAAATGTAACTTTCAATAGTTTTGATTTCTTTTTTTAATTACTCGGGAAGGTGTAATTTTTAGAGTTGTTCATTCTATGTAATTCAAATGGCCAACATATGTATGTAAATATGTTGTTAAAAAAGCCAAAATATGTAGTTAATTTCGCAAAAAGTATGCAAAAATGGACTTTGCAAATTAAATTTAGACAAAAATTGATTTTTATATGTTTCGCCCGTTGTTTCTTACGTAAATCCACACCAAAAACTAACGTTTTAGAAAAGAAAAGCTAGACCTGGAGTTCAAGACTAATGAATTCATACTTTTGACCTAATAAATACATAACAAATACGATAAATGGTCAAAATCAAGAAAAATCGTAAAATATGTTACAAAGTGTAATATGTGGCAAAAGTAAAATATGTAATTACAACATGGGCTTAAAATACTCATTTGTGAACAAACGTACTCATACAAAGTTTGGCTTCAGTCAGATAACGCAAAAAAATATGTATTACATAGAATGAAGGCTAGTAATTTTAGTAGGGTTAAAATCTAATTAAAAAACAAGAAAGTGATACATTTACAGTTATGTGATTGTGTTGGACAGTTCCAAATTAAAAAGTTACCAAATGTTTTGAATGAACGCAATAATACAAGCAGAATCAAAGAAAAATCAGTTAGAGACGATCTAGTTTTGTTTTAAGCTCATTATAACCATAAAAGTGTTTAAAAAACTGGTACTGGCAACCAGTAGGATTGTAAGCCCCTGGTTGAGATTTTTGGCCACCAGGTGCAGGAACTTATTTGGCCAGATCCCCTACCGCGTATATAACTTATTTGTACTAACGATTAATGGAATTTTTAAACTATAAAAATTTTTATGTATTGTAATCTGTACTACATGTATTATATTGTAGCAGACAAGCTTGTTACAGCCGTTGAAGCCAAATTACCAACGAGGAAATGGATTTTGTGATTTTGCAGTCATCCACTTAACTCTACTAAAACTCATTCAGAAGTTGAATGCCACAAGTTGGTATTTCGGTTAAACATTAAATAAGCACAAGGCAAATATTTTGAAATCTCAATGACGTTTTAAAACATTTTATCTTATTCTAAACAATCTTTTTAAATCGATAGCTGTGTCCACGACCAATGGCCAACTGGAAGATTGCAGTAATAACTTGCAAGAAACGGCATTTTGTTGAATAAGCAACCCCATTTACATGAAATGTGTCCACAGGACAATTTGCAAAAGTATCAACCAAAAATGTTGTTATTAATATTGAGGTTGATGAAAGAAATATCCAACCTCAAACCAGTTGGGAAAAGGTTTGGACGTGCTAAAAACGGTAGTCGGTCAAGCTCAATTCTTTTTGGTAGAAATTTTACAATTTGCCATGTCAACAGGTACATGAAATAATTTGGGGTTCTGATAAGATTGTCATTGTTGAGGCTCTACTTTTATAGCGATTCATCAATACGTCCGTTTTAGTCTAAAGATTGAGAGGTAACTGATAATGTGACAATCTTGAAATTTTCCATTGCGTAGTTATGAATCTTTGAATTAAATTTTTTGTTGTGTATCTCTTTTTTGTTATTTATCTGGAAATGTTTAGTTAGGCAACTTGTCACGTTTTATATTTGTATTTCGAAGTGTATAGTGGAAACGAGTCTACTAATGATGATAGTCAAGTTTCGTACTTCCTGTGCATATTACGGTTTTTAGATGTATAAAACAGTCACAAACGTCAATGTGACTAAATGCAAACTTTATGATTTGTTATATGAAATTTGTACGGGGGATAAGTGGTTATCTGTTTATTAGGCCTACGTTTCAAAGAAGTTTGATGGAGTGGGTTAGAAACTTATACCCGTACTTACAGAAATTTGTTTAGATCTCGGGAGCCATATTATGTAGCACGCTTCTTGATCTTTTCTGTCTGAGATCAATCGTATGACTTCTGACTCCTGCACCGATCTGTTATTTTGCAAACAATAATCAATAATACAGATAATACAGAAAATGCTGAAGAATTCATACAGAAGCCCAAATAGGCAAAACGAGAAACCGTCGCTGAATGATTAAATCATGAAATTGTCCATGATTTTTTAAAACAAATATTTTAAAAATTGTAGGTAATTGTTGCTGTGAAATACCTTTTCTTAAGGCAAACACTCAAACAAATGTTGCTCACTTAAATCGCTCATTGCTTTTATTATTTACTTCTGTCCAAGAATTTTTTCCAAAGCGTTGAATTTCCTTTTAAAGTAATAAAACAATCAGAAAAACCTTACAACAGTAATGTTGCAAAAATATATATTATGAATGCAATATGGGTTTTCCGGTACCGTAAACTGGACGAAAAGCAGATTTTACAGATGTCACCGATTCCAGACATCGCAATGTGCCTCACGTGTTGATGCATGTTGTTGTTTCCAGAGAATTCCAACGATTTCCAGAGAATGGGAGAGACGATCATAAAACTCATGTTGAAATCTTTGTGAACCGTATTGAAAGTCTACGAATTACCAAAAAAGTTACGTTAATAATACTATTATTTTCAATTTAGGGAAAACTTAACTTTGAATGGTTTAAGATAAATTTTGCTTTTGTTTCCAATTACTAATATATGCAAAGTTAAAATTAATAAAGTTTATTTGGACCAGGTACACCGAACTTCAATTTCAATTGGAAACTGTGGTGCGCCCGTTTGCGATGATAAATGATAAGACAACGGCGCTGCTAATCAGGTTCAGATTAATGATAAGTTAGCTTTACTACAATCAAATATAAACGCTAACAAGGTATATGAATGAGACAGTACAAAGAATGAGTACGATCATGACGATCGATTCAATAGTATAATGATGATCTCCTACATCCTACTAGCTGCTGCTGCTGCTGGGCATCCCATGTGCTGTGTCTTCAGTTGACCGCGGTGACCGTTCTCAGATGTCTGGGGCAAGGTTGGATAGCGTCCCTCATGCCCCCCTTTGGAGTTTGACCTCCGGTCAAGCTGGATCTGAGCGGTGAACCTCTCCGGTACTCGACGAAGACGTGTAGACCTCCGTGGTTCTGATCCTCCTGCAGGTTCCTCTTCCGTTCTCGCGTGTTGCTCCTTGTAATAACGGCGTAGGAACTTCCGGTTTCTCCAGAAGACTCTACCAGACTCCGTTCGGATGGTATAGCTCCGGCCACGGTGGTGGACATCAATCACCTCTCCGACTCTGGTCCACTCCTTTGTGACGGGGTCTTGCACGCGAACAATTTCTCCTCGTGTAAGGTGGGGCAATGGTCTGGCTGTTGTGTTGTAATGGCTGACTGCTTTCTCTTTCAATCTGCTAGCACGCGTATCTGCCTCAGCCATTTGCTTTCTCCACTCCTTAGCGAACTGAGCTCGATGTAGCGGAAGTTTGGTGCGTATTGGGAATCCGAACACGAGTTCAGCTGGGCTGCGACCGTCAGCTCTTGGGGTGTTTCGCAACTCCATGAGCCCGAGTTGAAAGGCGTCAGTTGTCAAATCTCCATTTGGTGATGTCTTCGCGATGAGATGAGACGCTGCCTTCACGCCAGACTCAGCTAGACCGTTGGCTTGAGGATAGTGAGGAGACGATGGATCATGGACAATACCCACTTCCGGACCCAGTTTTTAAACTCAAAGCTCGAAAATTGGGGTCCGTTGTCGCTGATGAGTTTCTCGGGGATTCCTACGTTGACCATCATTTGTTTAAGTAGCTGATGACGCGGCTAGTATTTGCGCTGTGGCCGCATTTGGCCACGCTAAGCCATCCGGAGAACTTGTCCACCATGACGAGGTACTCGTAGCCAGCGTATTTGAATAGGTCCACCCCAACGCATTGAAACGGACGTGTACACGACTGCTCTACAAGCATGGGCTCCTTCTGCTGGGATGGTAAGCGAGAGATGAACATTCGTTTGCATCCACGAACGAGATTTTTAACATCATTGGAGATGTTAGGCCAGAAGACGGCTTGACGTGCTCGACGAAGGGTCCTCTCCTGACCTTGGTGGGATGCATGGAGGGTTTCCAGTACGTTACGTCTTAGCGCTTCCGGTATGAGGATCCTTCTGCCCCACATAATGATGCCATCTTCAACCCGGAGCTCGTCCTTGATTTTGAAGTATGATGCCAGATCTCTGTCCATGTTTTGTTTATGCACTGGAAATCCGTTTCTGATCAACTGGAGGAGTCTTCCATACTCACTGCATATGCTTCCTGCGTCTTTTACTGCCAACAAGATAGGATCTTGCAAAATGTCCGTCCCATCTTCCGGATCCTTCAAAATCGCAGCAAAATTTGTAGGTACGTCAAATCCTCCTCTTCTTCTGCCGTTGGGGTAGACGATGGATAACGGGAGAAAACATCGACAACAATGTGTTGTTTTCCAGCTCTCCATACAACTTGCGGACGAAAGCAAGCTAATTTTTCCTTCAAACGCTGGAGTCGGGGTTCTCGATTTCATCCAAGGTTTTTGCGTTGAGAATGGAAACGAGGGGGCGATGATCAACACAAGCTCGAAAGGTTTCCCAAGAAGGAACATGCGACATTTCTTGACGGCCCACGTGACGGCGAGCAGCTCGATCTCGGTAGCACTGTATCTGGCTTCGGTTGGCGTTACGAATCTGGAACCCGCTTGGAGTAATTTCCAACTGTTATCGCTTTGTTCCTGCCAGAGAGCGAACCCCAGACCTTTGGACTGCGCGCCATCAGTTTCCAGACGAACTGGACGTGAAGGGTCAAACTGGGCCAGAATTCGGGGACTGGAAAACTCCTGAATAATTTCATGAAATGCTTTTTGGTGTAGAGGTTCCCAAATAAACACTGCATTTTTCGGGAGGAGTGCCCGTATTGGTAGTGCTACTCAGCAATTCGAGATGAGAAGGCTTCGAACTGCTGGACGAGTCCACAAATGACCTCACGTCAGTTTTGGAAGTTGGGACTGGAAATTGTTGTAGAGCCTGGACGAGATGGGGTGACGGTGTGTATCCATCCTGGTTAACCCTGTAACCACACCACTCCACATCCGGTTTTCCAAATTTGAACTTTTTTGCGTTCAACGTCATTCCGTGTCCAAACACGTTGAATGACTTCCATCACACGCTTTGTATGGGTTTCCAAGTCGTCGTCATAAATGAGAATGTCCTCTACGATTTTCTCAACGTTGCTTATTCCTTGATGGCTTCGTCTCCCCGCCTGTTATGCTCGTCACCTGCTGAGATAAGTCCCATGACATTGCGGCAATAAGCAACCCCACGGCGTGATGAAAGTAGTTAGCTTCTTACTGCTCTCGTCTAGGGGAACTTGCCAGTATCCATGCCGTGCGTCTAGGGTTGTGAAGTACTTATTTCCAGGCGGGATTCTTGCTACGGCTTCCTGGGGACTTTCACTGGATACACTGGTCTTCGCACGTACTTATTTAGTCCCGTGAGATCCACTGTGATTCGGGGCTCCGTTGTGCCTTTCTGGGTACTATGACCATTGGGTGGCACCAGTCAACCGCTTCCCCGACTGGCACTGCTTCAATGATGCCCTTTATTTCATGTCATCGAGTTGGGCTTTGACTTGTTCACGCCAGTGGAATGGAATAGTATAAGCTTATACGGCAGGGTTTGGCGTCAGGAACAAGATCAATTTTCATCGGTGCTCCAATCATTGGCTTCAGGACACTGTCATCAAAGGCTTCTGCTAGTTGCTTGAGAATCTCTGTTGTATCTCATCAGTTGTAGAGTTTGGAGGAATCTCATGGGAAACGCTTGACTCCAGATGAGATGATGTTGATTTTCTCTTGGGTTTGACGCTGTTTTCGGTTAATTCCGAACGTGGCCAATCAGAATGGAGAAGTCCGAGGGCAATACAGCCTGCTTTGCTGAGCAGTGGGGTTGACAGCTTATCGAACACCCGAATGACGGTGTGGTATTGTCTGCTGTTTAACTTGAGTACAGCTGATATAGAGCCAACAGGACCTAAGCTGCTCCCGTTAGCGGCGTACACCTCCTGCTTATCTGATGTCAGCTGAGTCTTTGCTTTATCTCCAAGGGACTGAATGTCTTGAATACTAATCGCATCAACGTCAGCTCCTGTGTCAGGTAACCACATAATATCATGCATGTCATCAGCTATCTGTGTTGATATTTGTAACAAGTTTTCGCTTTTCCCGGCCTTGAAGATGGTCACGTTCCCCATAGTGGCTCCCGTTTGATTGCTGTGTATGTTGGAATTTCGATAGCCTGGTTTGCTGTACGAAGCTTCTGGAAGCAGACGGTTTCATAATGTCCTATCCTTTTGCAGTGGCTGCACTTAGCGTTACGTGCTGGACAATTTTCGTAGCGATGTCGAGCTGCTCCGCACCACTTGCACTTTTCTCTGTTACTCGGGGCATGGTTAAATGTGACAGACTTGGAAATATTTCTGTATGTGGATTGAGCGTTATTTACCTCCACTTCCATACCGTGTTGACCCAGGGAAATTCCAGCTGAGTATGAGCTTTCCACGGCGGTGCATATTGACAAGACTTTGTCCATCGTCAGTACCGATCCGTACTGCTCCGCCAGGACCCTTCGTTGCATCTCCTTGTCCCTTAGGCCACAGATGAACCTGTCACGGATGCGGATGTCTTGTAGCTGTGCCTGAGGTCAAGCTTTTCTCCGCATTCACACGTTGCTGGGGTAGTTGAACACTGAGCACATTTCAGCTCTCCTTCGTGGCTGCAGGCGTCATCCAGGACCCTGAGGGCAGCGTAGTAACGATCGACGGATTCTCCAGCGTTCTGATCTCGGCGGTGGAATTCTTGTCTGTCCAGGAGTGGGTTTCTCTTCTGGCGAATGTACGCCTCCATCAGCTTTAGCACTTCACAATCGACTGTCTGGCTTTATCTTCAACGAGATGAATTCCACAACATTGTCCATTCAGAGTCGATAGCCGCACGTAGGATCCCATGCTGAGCATCGATGGGTACTGGAGAATCTGTTGGTGCTAGCAAATCATTCCACCT